>JAWDGP010003760.1:1220000-1290000 GCA_033675545.1 Elysia crispata
ACAATGTTTACGAGGAACGTTACTTAATGGTAACAAATAAGATAGAAAACCAGAAGATAAGGTGATAAGCAACTGTCCTGTTGTAAAAAGATACTTACATTTGAATCTGAATTATACACTCGAAAGTTTTGTAAATAGTTCGGACTGCGTATTTGAAAATTTCCTCGGTTTCTGGACAAAGCTGCTGCTAACTTCCCAACTATAGGCTTCTCATTAATGACTATAGAATTTTTCTTCTTGAAAGCTCTAAAAATCAGATAAAAGCTCTTGACAAATAAGATATGTTGCTGCCCTAATTGCCCACGGCAAAAAGGGCAGTAAGTAAGTAAGTAAGTAAATAAGATATCAAACGCTCCCAAAGAAGTTCAGAATTCTATTGTGTCGAAAATTTTTGCAAATTAAAGTTATTAGAAACAGAAACTGTTAATTTGTTCCCTCGGCAGTAGACATTTCGACCTTTTTGTACTGATTCATGGTTTATGGGTATAGGAAAAAAGACAACAGCGATTCATGCTTGTTACTTAAACTTGAAAACCCAAAGGTAAAGCTGCACAGATTCTAATAACATTAAAGACATAGAAATAAAGACGTCAATGACGAAAATGCTGAAGAGTAGCAATTTAATTTCCTAAAGATATTAATTTAAGAAAGACACATTTATCTTACTTTGAATTACATTAATCACCTTAGTGGTGCATTTTAAACTATGGAATTTAAACGCTATCAACACTTTAAATCAAACATTTAGTGATACAGATGAAGTTTCAGTACCGTATTAAACGTACAGATGGTTTGTAGGTTTCTACTAAAAAAGGTGAGGAACGCATTATGAATTCTTTACAATAAAAAAGAACTGCCTTCTTCTCAGCTTTTAAATTAAAGGAGCTTGAAAAAAATTAAGGAAAAGTCTACATTATTAAAAACCTACTACTATTAGCTACACTAGTGTTTCAAGTTTCCTCTCATGTGTAAGTATGTATCATCTCTAAAACTAACGCTGCTTAAGGGATGTCTTAAAACTTATATTTTAGGTAAAATGAAACAAAAGAGGTAGTAGATTTGGGACAGAAAGAATTTTTTAAACTTACCACTTCCGCCATTTTCAATGTTGTTTTTTTTCTTCCATTATAAAATATTTTCTGAATGATCACAAAGGAAGGTCTCAGATGCTTCGGTTGATTCGTAAATTACTTCATAAGTTTCCTCCAATTTACATAGACAAAATACAGAGTTACTCTTTTATTTGACAATTTAGAAAGTCATTTCGAGGAATGACATTTTTATTATCTGAATAAAAATAATTATTTTCAGACAAGAACACATTTTTTTTATTAGAATCCATGAGCGCAGTGATGGGAATGAAAAGTACTCAAGAAGGCCGACATTCTATTGCTTGGCACACTGTAAATGGATCAAAGAGCTGTTAAAAGTGTGAATTTGGCGTTGATATGACAAGAAGACGAAGTATACTATTTGGATCCGGTCTAATGGCGGGCTGTTTCATTTCTGTTAGGGGTTAGACCATTAGATGTTTATACGATAGTCACCGCCTATTGATTGTACCAGCTGCTCCTTTCCTCAATACAAATATTAACAATACACACAATATTGTACACAATTGCTCATTGGCATGGTCAATAAATACATGTATGCTATTATTTTCAAATCTTTATGACTGAATGATCGCAAGTTTATTTATCAAGCTGCCTTCTCATAATACTAAAACATTGCGTTAATGGGCCGGGGGAATCGCATATTACAACTAAAATTCAAAAGCAAATGAGGTGGCTCGGACTCTTCAGAGTTTTAGAGTGATCTCGTCAATATTGTCTCCCATATCAAATCTCGACTATATCGTACTTTGTTCAGTATTTCTAAATATTGTGAATTTCATCAGCCCAGGCCTTGCACTAAAACCTTTATACTGACCATTCAGATGCACATCAATAGTATCTACCTCCACCATCAGTTAGTGTGCTTGCCTGGAGTAGAAACTTAAATAGTTGGCTATACAATGTCTAAGTTGTATTCTTTCGTATATATATTTTTTTCAAACAATGTATGTATTTTTAATTACTCAGTGCAGCACATTGTTTCTAATCCAAACTCTGTTACTCAGAATCCCGACAGGGGAAAACCCGCTGAAAACGAAGATCCCAAACTTTCCCACAGACCGATTAGATTTCAAACTCGCGATGCATGAAAACTGAAGACCACCCCATTCTCTATTTTTTACTTAATGCGAATGTTACAGTCGAGGAAATAGGACAAATGGTGATTGCGCCGATATGGACTCTAATTAGCTTGGATCACATTATCAGGGCAAAAAGACGAGGCACTCAGGCAGGCAAAAGTTGTAAAATGATATTAATATTAGTACGTTATCCAATGCCTGTCAAAGACGTGTCAGTTTTCTTGAATCAAGACCTAGACCTCACTATCAGCTGCTCGTAAGTAATGTGTTTCAGTAGCCTACACCTCGAATCCAACGAACATGGATTCAAAGAACACCTTGCATTCAACGAACAGAGAAAACTCCCCGTTTTTTTTTTTTTACTTCTTTGACTCTCTTTAAATACCTTGCATCAAACGAACTAATCTCAGAGTCGTCCTTGGGTTCAACGAACTACAAGTATTGGCAATAATCCACTATAGACTGCTTTTCTACTTAGAAGCTATGTAGTTGAAATTCAATCAAAAGGTCCCCATTATTCTGTTAAAAAACGCTTGAAGTGTACAGGTGTTGGCTACATTATGCCATAGTAATACTAGGGGTAGTGGATGGCAAACTATTGAAATGCAGGGAGGAGATAATAAAAACAGAGGAGGAGCGGCAGACAATGCATCGGGAGATCATAATACAAGATCAAAGAGCCAAAGCGGCGGTAACTTGGGCAATGGGTAAGGGTAAAGAGTGGCTGTATAGACATGTGGTTAAGTGACAAAAAAGCAAGGGAGATAATTATGTGGTAATTTTACTTTGGTTGATTACTTCTCTTGTGGTGCTTTATGTCATGGTTCCAACGAACCTTGCATCCAACGAACTTTTAAAACTGACCGAACCAGTTCGTCGAGTCCGAGGTGTACTGTATTGCTATTCACGATGAGCCATCTGGCCTTCCAATATAATTTAAATCATTTTGACTTCAGGGAAAAAACGCTGACTAGTGTTTGGTCAGGCTATTCCGCATCCATACCCAATTGAAGTAAAATTTGTTTGGAAAGGTCCCATTACTAACGTTATACGAGACCCAAAAAGTGACAGGTGTTCAAGTGAATGCGTACTGTTTACTTTTTCACAAAGTAGGATTACACTTTAACCACATTGTCATATGACATTGACCACGATGATGGTAATGATATGAAAATAATCTTCTGCTGCTGTAGCTACTACTGTCACTAATTAGACTGATGTTGTTATTCTTGTTACTTTTACAACAAGCACTAATCACCTTAAAAAAGTTCTTAAAGTTTACCTAGTCTTCTTCATTCATAAAGATTCCAAGGGACTCTTTTCTGTCTGTCTGTCTCTCTTTTCTCATACGCGCTAGAGCTAAGCCAGATGCAACATTTTAACGACCAGTTGAATAAATTTAGATATAAAAGCAATGAGTGACCAACCGGTTTTTGTTAGACGTTAGTCCTTTCTGTGAGTTATTATTTTGGAGGCTCACTCTAGCAACCGAGACATCTGCTAAGAAAATTTAAATTGTTAATTATTATCATTTATTGCTACAGAACACAATAATTTATGGGAAGAAGACAAAAAAAAACAAAACAAAAAAAACAAAAAAAAAACTGATAATTTCAAGATATTTGATATAAAATTAATAAAATTTACCATGAGCAGGTTTTTTTAACTTCTCTAGTTAATCAAAAAGCCATTTCTCTCATCTTTTTTTTGCTTTTATAATTTTTTTTTATTTTAATTTCTTTTAGTATGATGGGTAACATTTTGTTAACATTGGTCCATGTTAATTGGTGCAATATCTTTAACCCCACACCTTTCGTATTGCTGAAGAAATTCAGTCCATAGTATCATTTTTCTCCTCTAAATTGAAATCTGAAAAAAATAAATATCAGTAAAAGTTTTAAGATCAATTCATTATGCATTTCAAAGATTAGTAAGATAACTGGTAAAATTTTAATATGCTGAGCACTATAAGTCACTGTAGATTGAGGTTGCTATCAAAAGCTCTTCCTTGTCTCCATCAATCAAATCACATTTATACAATTCAAAATGAAATACAAAGAAAATGTATGAAATATATTTGTGTTTAATAGAAATAAAAAAAAGCATTCTCGTACAAGATATCATTTTACTAAATAATAAAGTATTACAAATATAATAAAATCACCCAAACATTTCTAGACTTAATTACAAAACCCTACTTAAAAGTAATTGGGAAATCAAAGAAATTGCAAACTTAATCTAAGCAAGAAATTGCCATAATTTTCATAACACATAAAGTGTTCACAGACCTGTACTTAAAAGCCGATGAGTTTCTTCAGCCAAATGAAAAACATGCACTAAGTATAAAGTATAGCTAACAAAATTTGATAGTTTTCAGCCCAAATTACAGTGAATAATTAAAAAAAAAATTAGTTTACTTATCGTGCAGGATTTGACTAGATCTTTAGATTAGAATGAATCCAAGTCTGGGATCACTTAATCATTACCAATATACTCAGAAATGAAGGCATGCTCTCAATAAGCTTTATTTTACTAGACTTATTTGATTGTCAACACAAATACATGTACATGTTTTTATTTAAACTTCAAGGAAACAATACCACAATCTAAATAGGTAAAAAAAAAAAAATTAAATTGGAATTATAAAGGTTAACTTCATTTCTCACAGATCTCATGCTACATTAAAAGAAGTAATACCACAAGACCTTAAAACAGATCAAATCAAAATAAAATTGCATAGCACCAGTTTTTGTTTTATTACAGCCAGTTGTAAGATGTTGCATTTTGATTTAAAGCTTTGATTATATCAGAGTATTTTTTTTTTTTTTCACAGCTTTTTGTGAACACTCTGATCAGAGGCTTTTCCTCATGCCAAATAATTCCACCATGCAAGAAAGATGGAGAAGGTTGGATCACTGAGTCTAAAACTTCATCCACCATCTTCAGTGTGTCTAACATTAGCCACAGCATTTCCTTGTAAAAGACACTAATTTTTTTACAAGCCTACTGACAACTCTCTACTCAATAGAAATCAGATACCTGAAATGCACTTCAAACTACATGTGTATGAGATTGGTAGTTAACAATTTTATTTATTTTTCACACAATAAAACACACAGAAAAATGCAGCTGGCCGTAATTTTAAGCTTGATTTTTCTATCCATTCACATTTGCCTGACAAGGAAAATGAGTTTATTAAATGTTATATGTAAATAACTTAGATTGTCAGTTTGCTAAAACTGAATTTCTTAGTTTCAAAACTTTTGAAAACCAAGAAACATGACAATTTTAGAACCCTGATTTCTCCTTGCAATGAATAAACATAGTATGCTTTACTAAAGATTTGATTTGTCCTTAAAATTATTAATAAACTTGATAAGAAAGTTTTTACTGCCAATCCAATTGACATGAATGCCTTGTGTGATTCCATGCAATTTTTTAAATAAAATTAAGATTTAATACACAAAAGAAATCAAAGAAGAGCTAAGTACTTTGTGAAGCAGACAATTTTTTTTTTATCTTAAGGTCTGAGTAACCATTACAAGAAGATTAAAAAAAATAATGGAGAAAGAAAAAGCTGTAAACCTTTAACATATTATGCACTCCTTTCAAATAATTCAAAGGTCAAGAATACCTGAAATATATCAAAGTTTTACAATTTGCTTAAAAAACAGAAAGTTTCTGTACTGATTTCATAATGAACAATAGATCCAATATGCAAAAACAATTATAAACAGCTGGCATTTCTTTATATAAATGATAAAATCAATTTACATTCTTACAAATGGAATATTTGACAGTTGAAGGCAGCATCTTCTAACCATGGCCTTGTCATTCTTGTTTAAAGCAAACAAACAGTGAAGTACCTAAGCCTGAAACACTACAAATCAATTAAACCTCTCTTTCAATTTGTAATACATTATGATGTCTAATTTGCAAGGAAAAAAAATAGATCCAAATTGCTGTGTTTCCACAGCCCCAGGGGCCAGTGTTTTTGTCTAGACAAAAAAGTAAACTAGATGAGTAGAGGAAAAGATGATTATAGTGATATTGAAAATGCCATCTTCATATCAAATAAGGTTGTCCATTACTGTGCGATTAATTCATGATTTGTAACATCAATAGAATTTTTTTTACTATTTCCATTGGTTAAAAGAAACTATAACAATATGAGATTGAATGAATTGGCCTTACAAATTAAAAAAAAACAAAATTATGAAGGTCACTATCTTAAATTTCAATCAATTTTTTTCCCCAACTATGTTGCTGTCAAAATATTGCTAATTCTTCTCACAACTGCAACACGAAAATTTCATTCAGAATGCAGTAATATAGACAAAATGAATTATAATTCAATTCTTTATCTATGAATCCCCATTAACCAAATTTTCCAAAACTGTGATAATTTACAACTGTTTAAACAATGTAAAGCTATAAATGTTTTATCTTCTTCTAAGGTAAATCACTGAGGCAAGTAAAGGTGATGTAAAGTTAAAGACCCATACATACTGAGTACAAGGTTTAAACTAGGGCTTCAACTCATAAAGAGATATTGAAGTACATTGACCTTTCATTCTTTTTCTTTCCTTTTTTAAGTTTGAACCAAGTTCCCTCTTCCTAAAGCATTAGGCATTTCGTTTGCTGAAATAAATCTCACAACAAATATTGTCACCGCATGTTTCCAAACAGCATAGGCACTTTTTTTGTAACAGTTATAGAATTGTAATGATAAATAACAAATAATTATAATATAAATAAATGGAAAGGGCAGATTGATAAATGCATCTGCTATGAACTCAAAAGAGATCATGCAAGTTTAAAGATGTCTTACTAAATTGTTGTATGTCAGATCTAATGCCTGTACAATTTAGTATGCTTAGTTTGGAAGAAGATGCAGTGAACTGACCAAGAGAAGACAAAAATTTTCATCATATCAATTGATGTATATCATCAGACTAGAATAAACAGACACAAAAGAATAAAAAATTGTAAATTGTTATAAAGCTCCAAGATCTAGGCACCAAAAAATAAAAAAAGCAAGCAGCAAATTATCAATGTCCATACTTGGCTGCATCAAATGACATTTTAATAAGTACTGTAAACACCCAGATTACTTTGGCAGATTTATGTCTAATTCTACCAAATAGGCACATTAAATTTTCATTGGAAGACATAATGCATCATTAAATTAGCCAATGAACTTTAGCACAAAAAAGAAAATAAGAATTTATGAGATTAAATATATAAGGAAGAGGTTTAAATACTGATGATTAAAAATTATTTACTATGAGGCAGTATATACATTTTATTTAAAAATAAGGAAAAAGAGCAAAAAATTTTGACCACATGCGTACCATTATCTTTCATTCAGTAATATTGTCTGATATAAATTGATTTCTTTTGGCTCTCTTCAACTACATAGTGCAACAAAATGCAAAAACTTTCTTAACTTGAATAAAAAGAAAGTTTGTTTACAAAATATCTGTACATTTTAAAGGCCAAAGTTACTAAATATTGAAAAGATGAATAAACTAAATTTAAGGAACTAGAAAACAATGAGCAACTTTGCTGATCCTTTGGGATTTAGAAAAAAGCAGAATACCTGCTGCAAACTTCTTCCTTTTACTCTCTCAAGTTTTCATTCATCTTTGAAAATTTCAAAATGAAGCAACATTAGGGGGTAAAATTATGGTTACTAGCATGCATTAAAGGATTATAATGGTATATAAAGTTAAAAACAAAATATGATTGCACATACAAGATAAACATCTAAAAGAACACACCACAAAAGTTTTCGATTTTTGTTCAATGGCAAAGGTGGTTTCTGAATAACAAATGTTTAAAAAATTAGGCTAATAGTTTTGGCTTTGGCAATAATGAACAAAATGAACAAAAAAAGAACCAACCAAAAACAAAAAAGCCAAAAAAAAAAAATCCACAGATCACAACATGTCATGTTGCAAACTGCACATTTTTGTAAACAAATGGTGCATGCAATCATTACATTTCAGTTTTGATTTTTTTTTACACAGATAGTTATTCAAAAAGAGGATAAGAAATAAAATTATTTTTCTTTAAGGCCTTCACCAACAAATGAAAAAAAAGTGAACAAAAATTACCAAGCCTTAGGAATGGCTCAACTTTGTTGGTCTGTTTTTTTTTTTTTTCATTTAGAATCTATTTGTTCCTGACTGTTCATTTCCACTGAAAAACAGAAACAAATGAAAACAAAAATGTTCAATACATTTTGAGATTAACCAGCATTTTTCTAACTTAAGTAAGAATATGGTAGATATTGAAAAAAAGAAGGCATTTTCTATTGCTCACTTGTAATGAGATTAGACAAGTACTAGTACTGCTAGTAGATCTGAAAAAGAGCGAAGAACTGATAGATCAAACATGCTACATAGAGTCCAAATGATCTTGAATTTTCTGAAACTCAAATGAGAAATATTATCGCTTACTTTTTTTGTTGCAGTTATGTCCAAACAGTTAAGTTGCAAATGAAAAAAACTCCTATATATTATAGTACAGTTTTCAATCAATTATAAATCAAAAGAAAGAAAACAAACATTTGTGGCATATTTGTGAAAGGAAGGGTGAAAGTTTTATCAATAAAATAATGTTAATGTAGAGCATTCTATTTTGATTCTTTGTTAATACTTTATTATTTTATCCCTTCCTCAATGGCTTGCCCTACAAAGTTACATAATTTAATAATTAACTTTTTTACTTTAAAAAAAAAAAAAAAAATATATATATATATATATATACTCGTATATATATATATAAGATACTTGTGTTTCATAAGCAAAAATCAAAACCAAGGTCTGTAGTGTATTACTGTATTCATAAATAAAAGGAAAACTTGGGAAAGAAAAATGTTTCGGGCAGATTTTAACAATATTTACAAATAAGGATTTCATCTATCATAAAGACAGCTTATTTTCTCGCCAGGCGTATTATGTATATTCTGATAAAAAAACATGTGTGATAAAGAGAGTGAGCTTAAGATGTAGAACCCCCTCATCAAAAATACAAATATTTTGATTTTTTCTCCCTATATGTTTTTCAAGAATCAGTACCTAAAATTGCTATCAAATCAAATTCTTAATAGTATTTGAGGCCAAATATCTTAACTTCTATGCCATGCACTGATTCATAAAGAAATTTAAGTAATTTTCTTATAAACTCACATGAATCTTGATATATATCCTAAAAATTGCATCATCAAAATGACACTACAAAACTCTTTATCTCATAAACAATCAGACCTTGTCTTGTTGAGGAGACCAATTTTTGAGATTCAGTTTTCACATAAATGTTTTTTGTATGTTTGAAACAAAAAATAAAATATGACAAAAGAAAAGAAAGACATGGTTGGCTGTTTCAGAATTTCTCAAATGTTTTAACCTGAAATGTGAATCTGTCAAAATTAAAATATTATTTCTTCAAATGATAATGTCATTTCGGGATTTCAATGCTTTCTTAAAAAATGAGGACTTACATTTATATATAATGTAACTGTATATAAAATACACCATACAATTTCAGGCCATCAGACAAAAAGACACATTTTCAAATTGTTTAAGAAAGAAACTATAACATACTATTAAACTCTATAAATATCAGGAACAAAAGGAATACCATGATAATAATTATCATGTTAAACAATTTGATAGTGATGAAATGTCACACTATATCGAGACCTATCCAATTTTTTCCTCAGGAAAACTGTACATTCATGTTCTATTGCTCCAATACTTGATGAAATGAAAGTTTGCTGCAGCTTATGATATAATTTCTTTCCAATTGTTGTCATGATTCCTTATGACTTAGTAGATAATTATATACGCTTATTAGCTGCAGTTCAAGAGAGACAACTTTAAAACTGTTTTTAAATTTGTGTGTATAAATTTCTATTTTCAAATGGATGTTAATCATCATCTGAGTAGCCTAGTGGTCATTTTCTTTGAGTCACATATTAAGCATCTCATTCACCTTTGCAGGCTATAAAGTTTAACAACTTTTTTCTACCACAAGTTTTGATACTTTCCTAACATATTGAAGAAAGTAAAAAAAAAAAAAATAGTCATAAACATATTCTCTACAGTGATATTAAAACTGCTAGTGTTTTGGATTAGTAAAACTAAGAAAATAGACTTTAGATGTGAAATTTGCCTCTTGATAATTTTTTTTACAAGATCCAACAAAGTTAAGATAATTTTAAAGCATATTTCTAATGACAGCTTTCTTTTCTATAAATGGTTATAAAATCCCACTGGTATTTAAAGCATAAAACAGTGCTTTGTTCATTACTGAATTAAACCTTTTTTAAAATACAAATTAAGAGCTGCAGTTAAAGATATATGAGGCAAATGCCTCTGGCTCAGTTTCACTTATCGACCTCCATAAGTTGGATTCTTGAAAGTAGACGTTGCTTGCTTGTAAATAGGATTCTCTCCCTGCATAAACAAATATAAGAGGTGACATGATAGAAAATTGGAAACAAAAGCTTTTCAAAGCAATATGTATGTAACTGCTTCGACGTCACTTCACTCCCGATTTCCAAAAGTATTTTGTAATTGACTAAGACATAATTTGTGGAATAGATATGCATATTATCTGATAAACTATGGTAGTGGTAGCACTACCAAAAAAAAATAAATGAATAAAATGATTTTGATGAAATCAAAATTATATTTTGCACAAAACGGGTGATTTTACTACCTTTCAAGACAGACCTCTTTGCTATTATCATATCAAAATGCTAATGTCAATGCAAAGCAAAAAAAATATTATAAATTACCTAAACATTCAGATCTCTGTGTTTTATTATTTCAAGACAAAAATAATTTCAGTTAATCTTTCTTCCACTTTTCTTCATTGCTGAGATTTTCAGAATCAATTTTTATTTTCCTATCCATTAAGTCAACGTTCGCAAATGTGCATTCATAAAATTAAATTATGAAAACCTTTTATCAGGATGTGATAATTCACAAGTATGTCAATGATTTAAGAAAAAAAACAACAAAAAAAGAAACCAACTAATTAGCATGGATGGAACATTCACTTAAAAAATGTCAGGGATTTCTAAGTGTATAACAAAAACCAGGTAAGACTTTCAGGCAAACAGTGTTAGCAATAAGGCTGTAATATTTATAGGAAAAGAAATACAAATCAGAAGAAAAAACAGTGCCCTCAAACTTCTTTTACGTTAGACATTCGGCCTTAAAAATGCTAAAACATAGCCCTTCCTGTGACAGTCTGACATTTAAATAACAGCCACCTTAAAAATGCCTTGAACCCTTACCGTGTCCCACTTAGCATTCTGGCGTTCCTTCTCAAACTTTGCAAACTCCCTGGTGTCATGTATGTAAGTCAGCAACTTCCAAACAAGCAAGAGTAAAAGTCCCACCAAAACAATCCCAGCCACCACTCCACCAACGATGGCCAAAATGTTTACTGGCTTTGGACAGGCACGCTCCTCCTCAATTTCAATCACTGCCTCCCCATATTCATTATCGAAAATAGTGAACTCAATGAAGCATTCATTCTCATCCTCAACCCTGCAGAGTTGATGGTCAAGGCTCTCTGAAAAGATAGATATTAAAACGTATAAATGAATCAGAAAAGATAGATATTAAAACGTACAAATGAATCAGTAATTCTCCATATGACATGTCTTTCAAAGCTTATGTCTATATGACTAAACCAAAACCGGCTTACTTTTACCCTATTAGTCTATAATTGCTACACAACTGTTTTCATAAAAAAGCCTGTCTACTAAACGGAAATCTATGGCTTTTGGATGAAAAAAGGTCCAAATCAATCAATACTGTAAAGAATAAGTGTTAATTAACTCCTCACAGCTTACAAAACAATGATAGTAAGGTATGAAGCACATAGCAAAAAAAAATGCAGATAAACTTTACCTTTGAGTTTGGGCACAACTTCCATGTCATCAGGACAAATCAAGTCACTTGGACATTCTGTCTCTTTGTCTGCATGACATTTGACACATTCCTCAAAATCTCTACAACTGCGGCAGTTCTTTGTAGCAAAAAAAAAAGCACACAAATGATCTTTATCAAAATAATATTCTTACAGGCACAGAAAAGCACAATTGTCTCTTCTCATGGATAAAATGTTTGCTCAGCCAAGACAAACTTGCTTCCCAGTTGGTTTATTGTAATTTAAATTCTAAATTTTCTAAGCATAAAACTATATTTTGGGGAAAACAAAAAAAAAAGAAGTAGAAAGATCATACTCACATATTTTTGTCTGTTCAGATATTTGTTATCATTATGTTTTTCAGCTACCTCTTCAATAAAAATACATCAGCTGATGTTTTTGAGGAGTCAATATATGGACACTGATGTGGTTATCATTGTTATTAGCCTCTTTTTTCAGTAAACATTTTTTTTACATCCTAAGCTTTATCTTAACAACTTCAAGGACAATTGCAGTTTGTAAAAACTAAATCATACAAGTTTTGTTGAAATTTGAATTATTCTTTGCTCTTCTTAAATGCAAAAACTGTAAGCCAAAACTTAAAAGCATATAAGGATCAAAATCAAGTAAAATTATACTAACAAAACACTGTTCGCATGTAAGTCCAGAGTAACCTTCATCACAAGTGCACTGTCCACAGCTGCATTCTCCATGGTTGTTGCAGACCAGCTAAATTTAATAATGGTTAAAAAATTGACATTTACAAATAAATAAGCATACAAAGAAACAAAAAAATAAAATTTTGGAGGCAATGTGTCGAATAAAAACATATGGCTGTCTGAAAAAAAACCATAGGATAAATTGTGAAGTAATTAGATTTTGGTCCAAGTTTCTGACTTTGTAAATGTAGCACTACAAAATAAAAAGTTTCATCAAATATAAAGAATCAGGGCTCATTATAACCAAAATCATAACAAGCTCTATATTTTATCAATGCTCCTATGTTTGAAGGGCTTAAACTATAAGCAAGATTGAAAATAAACGTTTTGAGATCATGTAGTTTAAATGAAACATATAAATACTAATAAAAACTACTAAAGATAAAAACTTCTATTACTACTTTATGTCTTCAAAGATTCAACTCTAGTTTTAACAAAGCATTGTACACTGATGCCTCCAAACATCCTAAAATATGCAATTTGTGATACTCAAAGCACAAATGGAAAAAGAATCTTGAGTGCATCAGATTGGAAAGAGATTCTTGAAGGTAAGAACATGTTTAATGAAATCATAAGAAAAAAAATTGTACTGGTGTTTCTGCAAGCTTTTAACATGCTGCATTTTCTAAAATATAAGAAAATGTCTGTCTTCATGATATTTATGAAGGAATCAAGATCTGTTCTGCTGGTAGAATTAAAAAAAAAATGTCAATACAAGCTAGTGTCAAGATAAAGATTAAATATTAGCACAGGTACTTAGATGAAATATAAAGTACATGTAGCAAATCCTGAAAATACATTAGTTATAAAAACATCTAAATAAGAAACTACAGAACTTAAAAATTCAAAAGAAAAGAGCAATAAAAATCATACAAAGGAAACAAAAAGACTCAAAGATGCTGTTGTCTCACCCCTCGTTCTGTTTTGCACTTTTCTTGGCTTAGCTCGCACTCACAGGCTGTCCCATTAAAGCCAGGGTTACATATGCATGTGCCACAATCACACACTCCTCGGGTCGGACCTAGGATATTACATGAAACACTTTTGTAATTTTATGCTGATTTTATAAAATTTAACTTTTTTTTACAGTTGCTTCAGCAGTTGACACGTAAAATTATGGAGTTTAGGACCTTTTCAATTTTCAATTATTAATATGTCGACGATTCAAATACCATGTTAAATTTGTGCATCACATATTTCTCATGCTTTCAGTCTGAGTGCAAAGAAGTCAGTTAACAATTGAATAGTTTATCAAAGTCAAAATACTGTATTATTTCCCCAATTATCTGGGGACCTCAAAATATTTTGAAGATTAATCATATTTTGCTTTAACAAGGTAAATGATAAAGGAAAAAATTAGCTGATAAGTAAAATACTTTTTGGTTTAGCCATACATTTAGTTTAACCATGACTTTCTGTGTGCAAGCTTCAATCTTGTATACTAAGTATATAATTAATAAGATCGACTTACGTGAAAAATAGAGAAAGGTAAATCACAGTTATCTCCTTGTGAAAATAAATGATAGTTAATACCAAGCCATTATGACTAAATACATTTGTGTGTTTGTTTTGGTTTTGACAAGAGTACAAGAAAAATTATAAACAAGTAATTTAGACCAAACGATTTTTTCATTAGAAAAAAGAAATGATTCTGGTTTGTTTTTTTCCTGGAATTTAGCAAGTGACTGAACAAGAGCAATTGGCATTCACATGGTTATTGATTAAAGTTAGCCTCTCATGCAAGCATTTGATGCACATGCAATCAAAAGAAAAGATGAAATACAGTTTGAATTGTATTTTGATGTTCATTTTTTTGTGCCTTCTCAATGTTGCTGATACACTTCTACAAGTCAAGAGAGTGATTTCTCTTCTAAAAAAAATCTGCATCTAATCTGGAACCTGTTTGAAAACTCATGATCCCCTCCCATCAAAAATAAATGCAAAGAGCAAGAACAGAAATAGTTGAAAACATTGTCAAAGTATTTTTGCTGTTGAAATTTAGAAAAAAAAAAATTGACACCTACCTCCACAAATTTGTTCTTTGTGCTGATTACATGAGTAATCATCACATTCACAGAACTCTCCACTAAAAGTCTGGGTCAAGTCAGAAGATCTAGCATTACAGACACATTCTCCACATGTACATTCTCCACGGCCTGAACATGGCACTGTTGCATTTGGTCTGAAAAAACAAGTGCAAAGGGAAAAAAAAACAATTTAAAAAAAGTATGTGTGTGTTTACCAGACAGATCACATTTTCAACTGAATCTCTTCTCTTCTTCCTATGAGAGGATACACAAAGAAGATACAATGAAATCCAATTTACTCACAATTTATCTTTTTATAAAAAAAAAATACCTTACATACAAGACATAGTGTGTGAAAAAAAAAAAAGCAAAAATTGCAGCTCTTTAGTGCATCATCTCCCTATATATCTTTTTCTTAGAAACATTGAGAAATCAAAATTCAGAAACACAAAGTAACCCACTGAATACAGAGTTTGATGGAGTCTGTGCTGCTAACATCATCAGCTTTACACTCGCAGAACTTTCCATATCTGCCTGGATCGCAAGTGCATTTTCCACATTCAAAAGTACCATTTCCATTTGAACACTTATCGCTATCAACTTCCTGAGAAAAAAAAATCGAAACAAAACATTAAAAAATTTCCACTTTATGAATTTTTAACTGAATATATTTACAGAATCAAATCCTGTGCCCCCACTTTACAGGAATTCTTATGCAAAAAATATTGGGAAGAAAAATAGTGCTGAGCTCATTACTAGAAAGTTTAAAGTGTACAAAAATTACAGAGATTTTTTATCCTTTCATTACATATTTCTTGATGTCTCTTCCAGAAAGCATGAAATACATTTATTTTTCATGTACCATAAACTTATACCACATTTGAATTCTATCGCAATGCAATTTATCATTATATAATATCTTGGACTAGTAATCAAATAACGGTTTGAAGATATTTGCAATCCCATGTCATCAAGAGGAACTTTGAGTCAAAGGCATTCTCTTTTAAAAATCTCATCACGTAAAAATCGAAGAAAGTTGTCTCTTGTTTTCACTAAAATACAAGACTTTGTATAAATTAGACTCTCAAATTTGTAAAAGACAAAAGGCTATCATTTAACCTCAATCATAATAGCTGCAATCAAAATAAAATGTTAACTAAAAATAATGATGTACAATACAATTAAATCATTTAATGAGTAAAGGTGCAGCAATGCACAAAATGTGATCAATTATAAAAATGTTTTTTCTTTTTTTTTTATGAATATTTTCATGCTATGTTTTTTTCTAAAATCAGTTTTACGTTTTTTACATACGCATACACAGAAAATCATAAAGTCAAAGAATTTAATTTCGAAAAACTTTTCACAAAAAAAAAAGTCAATCTACAATCATTCATGAAATTCTACATCTCAACAGTAAATTAAATGGGTTAAAGCAACTATCAGACATCAATTTCTAGTTTGTTTACAGCATGTACATTTAAAAATATTTTTGGAAAGCTCAAGATATACATAACTGAGGTATTGCTTAGAACTTTGACATTATCAGATAGTTACTATTTTAGATTAAATCTCCTCAGTTTACAATAAAAAAAAATAAATAAATAAACTACCTGAGCTTACATCTGAAACAATAATAAATGATAAGAAAAAAAAAAGACAGAAATTTTCCAAACAAGAAAAGTTTTAGTTTTTTATATAAAGCAGTTGTATTAAAAAAATTAATTTAACCAAATAAATTCTAATTACTGAGAGGCATTGAAAATTTCTTCTAATCTGCTTTTGTACAAGTGTCTGCTATCTCTAAACAATCATGCCTCTGAATGAATCTTTCACGATATATAATAACTATGAATTTTGTGATTGATTTACCTCATTCTCAGGCTTCTCACAGTCACATTCACAAATAAGGTCAAGCTCCAAGGTAAGTTTTTCTTGGAAGCCCACAGGTTGAATATAAAGCTCTCGCTTCCAGAGATTTTTGTCTTTAGGGCATGCTGTTACAGTCACCTCAGCGACAAAAGATACCTGGATGGAAAATAGTCCCAACCGTGAAAATTTAATAATATATTAATTCCCAGTATAGATAAAAGATTTTTTTTTAACATTTCCAGATATTAAAAGAAAGAGTAATTATTTGACTTTAAAATGGTATTTTTCTAATTCAATATCCAATACCTGATTAGCAAGTCAAAAGGCATAACATTGATCTACAATAAAAAAAAAAATGTATCTTATGTCAATCTTATGTAGTGCATTTACAAAGGGCACAGAAAAAAATATTTACATAGAGATTTCTCAACCTCTAACAGGAGTAGATATCTTCTAAAGGACATAGTATATGACAGACACAGAAAGATTATTCTTTTTACCTGCATGACACAAAATATTTCATCCCTAAAGTTTTAAAGGGATTACTTATGTCAAATTCATGTCATTCTAAGTCTCCATTTTTTTTTTCATTAAGTATTGCAACACTGTAGAGCATAACATGTTTGTATTGTACCTAAATTTGCAAATCTGTAATACATGTTCTTTTTTAACAGGGTTTAAATAATTATACTCATGCAAAAGGCTAACTACGAGGGCATATTGATAAGTTTTGCCTCCAAGTCCATAACTTTGGAAATAATGAAGACAAACAAATGATACTACACCAAATGAAAGATCATTTTATTTAGCACCAGATGACATAACATTTTTCAACATAATCACCGTCCCGCTCGATACAGAGCCGCCACCGACGGACGACCTGTTGGATGCCGTCAGCGAAGAAGTCAGCAGTCTTGTCTCTGCACCAAGAAAGAACAGCATTCTTCACATCTTCGTCTGTCTCGTAACGGTTGCCCTTGAGTTAATCCTTGAGTTTTGGAAAAAGGAAGAAATCGCTCGGAGCAAGATCTGGGCTATAAGGCGGGTGCGGTAATGTCCGGAGGCCTAAACGATCTAAAGCCGTGCGAGTTTCCAAACTTGTGTGAGGGCGAGCGTTGTCGTGATGGATGATGGTGCTTCTCACGATCTTTTGGGACAGTGAGGGTGTGGTTCACACAGAATTTTTGGAACAAGGCAACACCGTGAATTCTACGAAATATGTGAACACACTGGAGAAACTGAAAGCGAGGTTGCGACGGATAAGGAGTGAGAAAGTTTCCATCATCCATCACGACAACCTTCGCCTTCACACAAGTTTGGAAACTCGCACGGCTTTAGATCGTTTAGGCCTCCGGACATTACCGCACCCGCCTTATAGCCCAGATCTTGCTCCGAGCAATTTCTTCCTTTTTCCAAAACTCAAGGATTACCTCAGGGGCAACCGTTACGAGGCAGACGAAGATGTGAAGAATGCTGTTCTTTCTTGGTGCAGAGACAAGACTGCTGACTTCTTCGCTGACGGCATCCAACAGGTCGTCTGTCGGTGGCGGCTCTGTATCGAACGGGACGGTGATTATGTTGAAAAATGTTATGTCATCTGGTGCTAAATAAAATGACCTTTCATTTGGTGTAAGTATCATTTGTTTGTCTTCATTATTTCCAAAGTTATGGACTTGGAGGCAAAACTTATCAATATGCCCTCGTAACAATAATCATTCTTTAATAAGTAAGAAAACTCATACTTTTCCTCCCCTTTCACCACCCTTCCCCCTCTCTACTTCCCTTTTTTATCCAATATCTTTAATACCCTTTCCACTAAGCCTCCAGTAGATAAATGACTCGTGTGTAAAATTAAGTGTCAATTACACGATTAAATGTAGTAATGCTATCGATGTAAAAAAAAATCCTGTAGATTCAGTATTCTATGTGAGCATTATTAAAGATTAAAACATTTCAAATATTGTGGTGAGAGGATACTAAAAACCATAAAAATATGAAAAAAGTAGTAAGTTTGCTAACAACTTTGAAAGTGATTCTGCTTTCTTTAGCTAAAACGCACTATGTCAGAGTAAAAAAGGAACCGGGATTAGGGCGAAGTAGGAGCAAACCGATCAAAACAATGAAAAAGTGATTTTTTTTTCTTTTGGCTACAACTGGCACTATGTCAAAGTAAAAAAGAGGAAAGGGAAAAAGGGGGAAGTAATCCTCTGGTCATAGAGAAAATGGTACTCACAGTCTGACCAATCCGCAAATTCTGACATTCACTTCTTTTTTTTTCCTCAGCTCTACAAATTTCAAATAAAAGAAAAGAAAAAAAAAAGGTTCATATTTACAAAATACAACCAGATAATTTTTAGACTACTAATTTCAGAGAATTTAGCTTTCATATAAATAACTCTGTATTATTCTTATTATACACGGTTTCCATTCTGTGTGTAAACGTCAAAACATTTTAGAGATAAACTCTAGCATCTGAGCTCATACTTTGCCTCACTCTACCTATCTTCTGTCTTATAAGGTGAAGGTGAAACATTTTCTTTTCAACTACAATAACTATAACATTTAATTGCATTAAGTATTTAAAAAATAAGCCAAGATATTGATCCCACTTTAAAACAAAGAGTTTGCAAACTTGATCATAAAATGTAACACCATTTTTTTTTCAATTTAAAAAAAAAAAAGAGACAATTGAAAAAAATAGGAATTAATTTCTACTTTTGATAATACCTGAAAAAATAATCCTTCGAGATTCTGCTCTTATCCAACTTCCTACACAAGGTCCATAGCAATGTGTTTAAATTTTGATTACCAAACGGGTCTAGAACCAGTGTAAGATTATAAAATCTATTGATCAAAAATAAAACAAAACTTACTCAAAACAACGAGAATAGAACTCCACTGTTATGTTGTCCCCTACATCCTTAGACTGCAAAGTTACTTTAGATGTAATTTTCTGCAACAAAAAAAAATTGTGGTGACATTAATACTACACAAAAAGAAAGACCCAAATTGTGGTGACATTAATACAACACAAAAAGAAAGACCCGTCATTCACATACAGACTAGCAAAATAAGATTCTTACTTCTCAATGTGTTCTTTGAAACTAGTGTTATGCAAAATCTATTGTATATTAAAGCATGCAGTATATTTCCTATAATTCTAATTATATGGTTTATTGTCAGCATATTTATGGTTGGGCTCTCATCAGTACGAAACCATGACTCCATGAGATCTTGAATAGATTATCAACTCGTTAAAAATGCTCATTTTATTACTCTACATTATAATGGTCGTCTCTTTGGCCTAAACTAAAGATCATATCTTAGAACAATGTAAAACTTGAAAACAAAACAATATTTAATCTTCCATAACACATGAAATCCACACAAAAAAAAATTAATGTCCACAGGTTGTCTTTTTTTAGGCAGTAAACAAAAATAAATATAGAGAAAGCCTTATGCATAACTGATTTTGAACTAAAGTAAATAAATTTGCATTCCATTGTTCATTACTTCTGTTTGTTATCTGGCCAATTACATAAATTTATCCTTAGAAGTGGCCATAAATTTTTCATTGATGCAAGACCTAGGCTTATCAGAAATCACTAAGATTTAACATATACCCTGCCTGGGCCAGAGGTTTTGTCAAACAGACTGAACCCACCAATTTCAAGGATTAATACTTAAGAGCTCATAGTTATATATATATATATATATATATATATATATATATATATATATGTATATATATATTTTAAACAATTCCAACACAAATTCGTTGACAGGATATTTGCACACACTAAACTAACCAATAGAACAAAACTTAAAGCTTCATCATGAAAATGATTATCTTTTCACCTTTGAATCTGTAGGTTGACTAAAAGGTACAATACAGAACTGACACAATTCATCATACATTGAGCCAATACTTTCTCTTTCATCTAAAAACATTTCCTGAAACTACATTTGAGGTGCAGATAACTGGTGTTAATCCAAGTTATCCTGGTAATTTAGAATTTGATCCAAAAATGAACACATATTATTCCAGATGACCCTTAGAAGTCATTCTACTTACATCATAATTTTCCTCAATAAGCTTGACAATATTAGAAGAATCATTTGCAAGAACTCCAACAGTTGATCCTTCGATAATATTGCTAAGCTGCTCATAGATATCAAATTGATCCTCTGTTATTGCAAAAATAATGCTGACTGCTTTTTCCTTTATCTTGTTCACAATTTGACCAACAGATGGATAGTCCTGTGTGAAATGAAAAAAAAATGTAAATGTTGATGAATATGACAGGTGTATTCTATAATTCAAGCTCATTAACCTCAGCTGAAAAAGTCAGTGAAAATGCATTTATTAAAACATATCTGAGTGGATCAGTTTATGGGTATTCATAAAACTGTAGGCCTTTTTGGACACCAAGTGGCAGGCATTTTATCCCCAAAAGGGAGGTCCAAAGTTCAACACAAAGTTTAAATTCTAGTTTGGTCATGAGCAGTGGTATTCTCCTCACCTCCCTCATATGTAAATTGAATACTTAAGATGGAAATAATATTCTATAGTAATGATCTATTTCTGACTGTTGCTCCTCTGTGATTTAAAAAAAAAGATATATTCTGAATTTGTTATTTAATTTTTAGTGAACTTTTGAAGATAGTCAATGGAACTGCCATACCCAGGTTCGCTGGAGGCATGCTTTTTAAGAACTGAGACTGCAAATTTTCATGTGAGAGCTTTTTGGTATTGATGATTTATCTCTTTTTGTTTGATCAGACTTTTTAATAACCCATCTGTCCCTCAAGTTTCTCTATTCTGCAACTTACAGAACTGAAGTATTATAAAGAGATTACCTTTCTTTTTATTTGCAACACAATCATCACGTGTTATGTTATTTTTCTTTCATATCTATTGTTTAAGACACTTCAGCTGAATATGACCGACATCTTTAAAGTCTAGAACTTTCTTTCTAGGCTCCACCAGACTATATTATTAAAGCAATCCAAACACTTAAATCGAAATTTATATCTGCTTTGGAATGAGAATAACTCATGTGGATCTGATTCCTTAGTGTCAACAGACTGCAGCAACACAAATACCATATGCTTGTCTAATTTACTAAAGAATGAGTATGAAAAATCTTCAAAGCAGGTCTTGAATAAATCTAGCTAGATCTAAATCTACTAAACGGATAAATAAATCAGATTTTTAATTCAAGGCATGGGACTATGACAAAAGCTGATTAATGCTAGATCTATAAATCTTGGTAATCTGGACCTCAACCCTAAATCAGAACTTGATTCTAATAGAACAATTTGGTAACAGATGAAAAAAACAACAACAAAACATTAGAGAATTGATGATTACATTAATTTTTTTGCAGATATTGATTTAGATTTTTTGATCAGCTTGAATGCAAGTCTCTCACTATGTGGATCAACATGACAGTTATTTATAGCAGGTCATGGTTTAATCTTTAAATCTTGATGAACAAAGAACACTACAGAGTAGTTTTTAAGTGTCTTTGTTTTGGACAGACCAACAGAAAATTGCAGATGTCTCTATGCCATGCTATCTCAAAGTCCAAAATACCTTTCCATTACTTTCAGTGCAAGGTACTTGCATAATGTAGAGAAACTAGTAATAACCTAGCTCTGCCATGGCCATAGCTCCCCTCCCCTCCACTCCACTTACTCCCCTTGCAATGCTCCAATCAAACTGCCTCAGGTTCGTTAAACAGGAAGGCAGGCACATTAACACAGTTTGGTTGATTGAAAAAAGCTCTGCATGCAAAGCATAGACTTATGGCCTAGACCTAATGTCTGAAAGCCTATTTCTTTTGATGCTGTCAGTATAATTATATTTTCTCTTTTCTTTTTTTTTTTGAGTAGATTTTTTTTGTAGAGTACATGTTGTACAGAGAAACAAATGAGCTCTCAAAATTTTCCCAGAATTCCATAAATTTGGGAAAATTCTCATATCTGGAATCTGGAAACTTCACTTTTTAACTTGCAACTGCCCATCTTTCAATGTTTACCAAGTAAGAGCTCAATGAATATAGTCCATTCTCCATATGGCACTCTCCGTCATTTGGTGTAACAATGCCCCCAAGCTGAAAAAAAAATAAATAAAAAATTATAAAAAAACATAGATATATAACAATAATTTTCCAATTTTTGTTGGTCCCATTGGGGAAATTTATCATCAATATATATTTCTCTGAAAGAGACTTTGTGGATGTTAATTTAGATATAGTTTTTCTTCTCTCCTAGAAAAAGCTGAAATGAAATGTTTGAAAGTCAAGACAGTTTAATCCAAGATGACTGTTTTCAGACTTGAGGGGCTATAAAAGAGCAAAGTTGAAGGTATTCAATCTAACAGGTATATAATACAAGATTGATATCTAATTTGAGCCAATTTTATGGTAATCATGATTATTCACATTTTGTTTTTATATTCCTTCAAGCTATATTCCTTTATTTTGATTAATTCATTGGAAGCCCAAACTTTCAATTATGCAACAAAGAAAATGCTATTCATTATTTGTCCGATTTATCTACCACTTTACATGGATCAATTACCTTTCCATCGCCAGCATAGTGAAAGCCAGCATCTGTAGAGAACACAATCATGCGTCGGGATATGTTTCTCCACCCAATTTCACCCTGCAGCCAAGAAATAATCAATAGCAAGCAGTTTTGAAACTTTCCTTCCTTAATTACCTTCCATTTCGCTTTTGAAAATGCAAAGAACATTACTAAGAATCTTTTTTTTTTTTGGATTTTCTGGGCTATATAATTGAAGCAGTCCATGAATATGCAAATTAAAGAAACAAAAAGTCATGACTGATGTCCAAGATCTTTAGAGAAAAGTCATTAAGCATATGTTTGCATTACATATACATCTTTACATGTGTGTATCATTAACTTTATTCAGAAGTTTTAAACATTTTTTTCTTGCTGAGCTCCATGGCATTTATTCAGAATTGAATAGAATTATAAGGCTGTCTTTCTAATCCTCATCTTAACTACATGCTGACTGTTAAAGTTATCTCAAATAACTCTTTTGTCACACATACAGCACATCAGTATAAATACAAGCAGTCTCTAAAGGTCAATAAACAAATCTGTTTCATGCTTCCACACTGCCTCTTAGGTTGCTGAAATTTAATGAAACACAAACTTTAAGTTTTCAAATACTAAATGTCTTCCTTTTTTAATCTTACCTCGCAAGCAATAGCTTGCATAATAGCATCAAAACCTCCTTCAGGAGCATCTAGATTTCCAGACACTTTAGCAGCCTTTACTTGTTGCTAAGGGAAGAAAGAAATGTATAGAGATTAATTAAGATATGGTAATCATTATATAATTGAACCTTTTATCAGACAACTAGTCCTGATACACACTAAAGACGACCAAATTTGATCCTGGAAAAGCATATTTAAATTGAATACGCAAGATTCTGCTTTTTCTTTTCTTTGCGCTTAAGCCAGTATATTGTATCTAACTTTTGCCATTGATCGATTTTGTTAATATAGTTTCATCAAGAATTTATAAAATCCTTACATTTTCAAAAGGTGTAAATTTATAACAAGAAATTGACTGCATAAAAAATGTATCAAATCTGAGTCTAAAGACCAACTGAAAAAGACATAAAAAAAACAAAGAAACTTGAATCCTTGATTATTTCACCTTGATAATCATTTAACCAATAGATTTGTCGGTACTAAAAATTTCAGTTAAACTCACTGAAAATTTTTTAGTCTCCAAGTCAAGCTTTAATTGATTCTTGAATCCATAGGGAGCTTCACAGTTGTTGCATGGACTTCTTAACCTGACAAAGGGAAAAAAAAGGGAAAGAATCATTCAAATCCATTGCTGGTCACCTAACTTTATGAAGGGAAAACTGTTTTTTTTTTATTTTTAAAATACTTAACTTCTTACTGTACAATTAACAAAAGACTATCCATGACTTAATTTTTCTAATTTATTGCTTGTTTTTTTTTATTCAAAAAACTTCTATTACATATTTCAAATCATGATTAAAAATGGCAAAGTTTTTTTTTTATTCATGTTCATGAGAGCTAAACTACAAGTTTTTAAGTTTTGATGAAAAAAAAATAGTGAATTTACTCTACTGACTAGGGAAATTATCTTTAAAATGAACACCTTAAAAATTCTTAAGATTAATGTTCCTCAGGACAAAACATCAAATGTCCTGGTGACATTTAGAGCCCTGGTAAAGCTATTTCATCTCTAGGGGTACTAAAAAAAAATAGTAAAAAATTTATACCTCATTGTTTGTATTTGAAATTTCTGCCACTGAGAATATCAAAAACAGAGAGTGGGAGAGTAAAAGAGAGATGGCAAAAATTTCAAAAGTATTGGCTTAAAAAAAAAAAGAACAAAAAAATTCAAAGCTATTTTATTTTAAAAGAATACCAAAACATTTTATTATTACTATAGAACTGAACTTACTTTTTGGGAACAGTGCTGACAAATGGTGACACCACTTTGTCAACAAAAGATCCAAACCCAAGTCTGAAGTTTTTAGTGATGATCGACATTTTCCTTGCTTTAATATAAAGGAAAACAAAAAGTCTTATTAGTTGTTTTTTTTTTAACAGCCAAAGAATAAAAACAAATTAAAGAGATATATGATAATCTTTTGAAAATTTCTTACACATATGGAACATATTCCTCAAACTCTATAAAACAAGACTTTAAAAACAGCATTAAAAATTAATGTGCATTGATCTAATAAAATAACAATCATAACATATTATTACAGTCTGGCTTTACCTATTAGAGTAATAGAGAGAAGCACACATAAAAATGATTTAATGATAATAAGGAAGTTTTGATTTAGTATGGCCATTAATGCAGCTCTAGGACAAAAAACAACACTACAAGAACCATGACATAAAAAAGGTTTCATGATACACATTGCATATAGTCCTAAAACTGATAAAATTGTAACCATTTTAGAAAACATTACAGGAAAGAAAACAAACTGGCATACCTATATCAGTCCCAAGTTCTGCAAGATTTTCTTTATCATCCTCCATTGAGTTGGATAAATCCATCAAATAGTAGAGATCAACAGGGTAGTTTTCAGCTTGTCGGAAAATTAAAGGAATCCTCACAGGGTGGTCTGCAGATTTTTTAAAAAACCTTTAGTGGATACAATTAAATGTAATAAATAACAGTTATAAATTCACAGTCAGCCTTATTGCTCAACAACTTTTTTTTTATTTTGAGCTGCCAGCAGGTAAACAATGTTTTTTTTTGGCTTATCAATGTACAGAATGAATGAAACTATTTTTCTTGATTCACAGAGTTTAAATTTAGCAAAATCATCATCTTGTAAAATCAATGTGGAAATGGATTTATCAAACATTTAACTGAAATTTTCTGAGAATTGTTTCACATCTTTGCATAGCCGTATTTTCTTAAACCTTATATTAAGCAGAAACAATCTTCATAATGGCTTTATTTCCTTACAAGTATTTGTTGTATTTGTTTTTCCCACATGCACCTAAATCTTTAAATTTAAAAAAATTTCTCCGAGCTTGAAAGTTTAAATTCTTACTTGGTCTTATGCCAACCCTGACTTTCTGAGGTTGAATTTGAACAACTTCTTCTGGAGTATCCCCATCACGAACATCCTCATCCTAAAGGAGAAAAAAATGAAGAAATTTGTATGTGCATGATCAAGAGATCATTTGACCTGTCATGAAAGCAATGATCATGTAACTGGTAATTTTAATATGTCCTTTTAGGACATAACATTCCCATATACTTTTCAGAAAAAAAAAAAAAGAGGAAAAGAAAGTTTCGATATTAAAATCATCAAATGAGTTATATGATTTTTTTTTTGCCACGTATATGAAATTTGTCTTGGGAAAGTAAAAAGAAAGAAAAGATTATTATGTATAAGATATATTTTCTTTTGTCACAACATAGATGAGCATATGAAGAAAAAGTAGGACAAAAAACAACAACCTGTGAAGCACTTATGTCAAAAAGCTTCGTGTTTATGAAACAGCAAAAGCATTAGTGTCCTGATTTTAAAATATTAGATATAGACTACTGGAATAATTTTGAGTTTTATACAGAGCAGCTGAGAGCGTTACTTATTAATCAAAGCCCTCCAATCTGGGTGAGGCTAAAGCCCAAATTGGGAGACACTGAACTGCAATCCTAGCTTTGTTGAAATAAAAATTTAAGTGAGTATTTATGCAAATTGACCCACATCGCTGTAGAAATGATATTCGAAAATTCATTTAGTCTTGCACCAATATTGCCTCTGTTACCATTTACAGATCTAGTCTGAGCTAGATCTACTGATTGAACAATGTCAACCTGTGGCTTTTAGTTTTACCTTCTTGTATACTGGAGAACCCTATTTATAAGGGTTAATTGAAATTGATATTTACTTGAAAAATCTGCAACTTAATAAGACAAAACTAAATCATAATCTTTGCATATAAAGGTGATCTACTACAAAGTCACTGCTTTGAAAAAAATTTGAAGAGTTTGTATTGTGATGCAGATTTTATAAGATACAAGGAACAGTTTCAGAAAAATTGTTCTTTAGACATAATGGTCCACACACAAGAAATTTGCGAATTCTGTATTTTCATTATCTGCTTAAAATCCTTTTGAACGCTTATTAAAAGACTACATATTAACCAGCAAAAAGTGCAGAATCAATATCTACTTATTTACTTACATCTACATGGAGCAATCTATAAACTAAAGGGATTTTGCAAAAGCCATTTATGATTCTCATGTGATTTTTCACGTGTAAACATTTTAAATCATAAGATACAATATCTCACATCAACTTTTAAGGAGTCCACAATTGGAAATTGTATTTGATCTGTGTCACATTTTCCTCTTGCATGGTTTTCATAAGTATCACAACGAAGACGATTTTCCTTTTCATACAACTGTGGAGATACCAAAAAAAAGGGTTAAAAATGATGGTCATTTTAGTTAAATAAAAATATTTAAAACAAAAAATGAAAGAAATATTATAAATGGCACAGCAATTTGGTACAAGGCTGAAAAAAAAAAGAAAAAGAAAAGAAAAACAATAAACCCGATACCATCACTGAACAGATATTACTATAGCATGCATTTGAAAAGTTCTTAGGAGGATGCAGCCCTGATTGCTTTTGGTTTCATTAGCAGGACCATGTCTTTAACTTTTGCAGAAAAAAGAAAAAAGTGAAAGGGATTCTTTTGTAATCCCATAAAATTTGCCTTTTCGAGATATAAAACATCAACACTTAATCATATACATAGCCATATTATTCATATTAAAAAAAGTATTCAAAATAAAATTCAAACATCTAAAAAATATTTTTCAAGAGACTTTCAGCGTCACAAGAAAATTCTCACCGGCGAAACACACCAGCCACAATCCTTGCCAGCTGCTATGCATGCTCCACAAGACTTCTGAGCCTCAGATGAATGGCATGGATTCTGATCGCTCGCTGGTGGTGTAAAGTGAAAAGGAATTTCAGTATGTTACCTTGGAGATACCAGGAGGTCTCCTGGGCTAATTGTGTGGGTTCCACTAATTAAAGTTATTCTTTATTCTTGTATACATGCGATTTAAAAATCAGAAATAACACCAGTGTAGAAATTGTTTTCCTCTTGGATATAAATTTTTAAGTCAAAAGCTAAAAAAATAATAAATGAAACAAAAAGCTGACTATAAAGACCAGTCATACATGTCTCTAATTTCAATGTTTTGAAATGAAAAAAAAAGTCCTGTCTATCTCAAACTAAAACAAGTAGACTAAATAAATTCAGTTAGAGCATAAACAGATTTTTCATCAAATCAACTTACTCTCGCTTAATGCCCCAATAAAAAGACAAAAGGTAGGCACCAGCACCACAAGTCTTTTCATCTTCATAACTGGAAAGTATCCAATACTCAAAACTGCAAAGTGAAAAAGGAAAAGGAAATTTTGAAAAATCTGATTAATAGTATTCAAAAGTGAATTTTGGAGGGTACCGTAACACTAATACCAGGCTAAAAAAAAACAAACTCTGCTAACAGTTACAATTTTCTGGTCTTTATTTAAGTTTTGAGCAATTTTGAAAAGCACAATTACAATTTATTTAATTGAATAATTTTTCATGGATTTCTTTAGCCACCTTATTTGAAAGCAAATTATGTACCTTTGATTTATAAGGTAAATGAAAGGTGAAATGACAAGACTGCAATCTCATACAGCTGTGACTCACTAACTGCATTATACAATTCCTTGAAGAAATGTTCATATTTTAGAGAGAGCTTAACATAAGAGCTTGAGATGGTATATAGAAAAGAAAAACAAACAAATTTACTAGAGAGAGATGAGATTAAAAACAAGATTTATCTGCATCACAATGAAAATATATTTTTTTTAGAATGAAAGTCAAATTATATTCACCTCATTTTTTTTTAATTACTTTTGAAACTTCAATTCTTTATCATGCCAACTCTTACTGTGTTTGCTAAGATCATGAGTTTAATAGATTTTTGACATACACTAGAATTTCCCAAAGGGGTTTTGGTGAAAGGAAAAGAAATCAACTTGTTTGAATTAACTTGTAAACATATTAATTATCATGTTCTGCAGTCAATTCACAATGATTCAAAGTAAAACCCTCAAAGAAATATTTATAAATTTACAAATTTTTATACATAACTCTTTAAAAATGATGAAATAATCAAATAAAGACATCTGAAACAGATGCAGTTCACATGATTTATACAATTACAATTTTCATAAAAATATAACAACAAATTTTAACTTGGCCTTCATGTTGATTATCTGATGTATAATCTTGAGACCTTATAAAAATTGAGACTTTCAAAAAAGTTTTTTTTCTGTGTACGTGTTATTTTTCTTTCTTCCTTTTCAGATTGTCTATATAAAGCCAAAGGAACTGTTTAAAAAAAATATCGTAATTTAGCTTTGTATGGAAAACGGCCATAACAAAGCGTGTACATCCCAAACGATAAATTACAAATTTATAAATTGATACTAGATCTAGATTACTTCTAAAACCTCGGTTTAGCCTACATGATCGTTAAGACATATCATGGAACACATCTTTGATTTCAAATAAGTTTTGGACTGTTGCAGTTCTAGTGAAAGAAATAATCAAATTTGTCCAAAAATTCAATTAGAAATCCTTTTATTTAATTCAAGATCTAATTTAGATCTATGGATAAATGAAAATTTTGGGTCATACATTAGTGTGTCGTTGATTGCAAAATTCAATTACAACTTGGTTTGGGATGAGATTGAGAATCAACCCAAGCCAATCTAAAAAATTGATCTTAACCATGAATGAAGGGATAAACTGAATAAAGAAGTGGATCAAGGATCTTCATCTTCATCGTTTAACTTTACTTTTGGTTTCCAAATCTGATAATGATTAATGTTCATCTTGATTTTTTTCTTAACTTTAACGTTCACGATAAGATCTTGACTAGATCTAACTCTAATCGTGGATTTTGGGCGACTTTAAAGATCTACTTCTTTTTGAACCTGCTTGATCCTGGGTGAGATTACCCATTAAGCCTATTTTTAAATTTTTTTTTTTTTTTGAAAAATACTGCTAAACATAATTATGTTACTGTTAGTTTGAGACAGGTCCTACTCTTAGATTTCAACTTACTTTGTTTTGGGGGGTCAAAATTTCAGCATCGATCATAACACAAAAGATAAAGAAGAGCAAGAACTGTATCTATATCTGATGGTATCGGTATGCCTGACGAGCAAAGCACTTGCAACTGGTCTTATCCCTTGACCCTCGATGCTGGAACAATGAGAGCACGGTCTAGATTATTTTACTCATCTCTGAAAGGGAAATAACTTACTTTCTGCTTCGATGCCCCCCTTCTTCCTGCTTTTGAGAGATGACGTCACTTAAAGCGGAACTGGGTATGTCGAAATTCCTTTGGGATGTCTCATCGCATGGTAGGGTCTGCCTCAAGCACAACAAACGTAGAGCTCTTTAGTTGGGCCCATTTTATTATTCAATCGCCTTTCAAAAAATGATACGCCTTTTCAAATCATAGGCCTTTACAAAACAAGAGAGTAGAATGCAAGGCATGCGAAGAGACGGGAACTGGTTTTATGAATGCATTCAATGATTTATGAAATAATGATAACAAAAAAAAAGAAAAAAAAAAAAAAAAAAAACAGGTGTGAATTTGACACAACTAAGGCATACAAAATATTAACGTCTTTGGTCCTTTCTAAATTTAAGAAAGCGTGGGTGGATTTAGGGCTGGGTCTACTTAATCACTGTCAGGGATAAAAGGATTTTAAAAAGAGGGAGGCGGAAAGGAGTAAAACAGGTCATGATGCGAAAGCCATTTGTGCTGAATGTAACTTTTCATATTCGTTGATATCTACAAAAAGAGCCATAACGATGCCGCTTTTGGCAGAAGGGTAGGTCCACAAGGAAAAAAAAAAAAAAACAACAACAACTCACCAGCATGAACTATGCTTTGGCATGCATTGATAGAGAGGAGAATCAACCATATTATGGATGCAGTATATCCCCTTACCAGTCTAATGTCAGAGTCGATAAATACTGTGCGACAGGAAGTCCTTGCCGATGTTGGGGGACAACGATTTTTTTTTAATTAGGAAAAGGACAACTAGGGTGGTTCCAATATCAAACCTCACTTCCATGCTTCCGTAACCTTTTTTGTTTGTTTAATAACAAGCAGTGATTAACTTTAACTATATATCGCCATTCATGCGATATATTTCAACTACCGGTACCCACGGCAAGAAACGACAGAAGGCTACATAGAAAATTATAGTTCCTATGATATTATGAAGGATTAATTAAGTGCTATCCTTAGATACTACTGTCTTTCATGAAGGCCTAATTATTAATAACGTGATTTTTATGCACACCACATAGTAGGCCTGTTTCAAGTATATGATCCAAGTTTAATTCTAAAACGAACCCTCATTTTACGTTTACTGTGCAAGAGAAGATCAGATAGATATTATTCTAAAGTTAAATATACCGTAAACAAGCAATTTCAGCCTCCCTTCAGGGCCGTACTTCATTTTGATAGTATGTCCGACTTGGTTAATTTTACATGTACTACAATTACAGGGTGACTAAGAGATATGTCTCATACATAATAGTTCATTAAAAAAAAATAAACATCTCAAAACCAAATTTGGCCCAAAGTACAAGTGATAACTTACTTAAAGTAGTCACTATCATTGCCCAAGAACTTCTACATTAAAATTGGACATAACAAGCTGCCACAAGCAAACTTGCACTATAGGTCACTTTTTTCAGTTTTTTTAAAACGGCCTTTGCTATAAAAGTATATATATACAAAGGAGCAATATCTGCCTCAGATCCAAACTTTTACCCCGAAGGACGCTCTTTAAATTTTATGTGGGGAAAAAAATTCCGGATACCAGATCAGAAGGATATTGTGTTTAATCTAATGTTTCCCAGCTTTAAGTCACGTCACTTCTCTAGCTTTGCGTGTACAGACTCACACCAAACAGAGGGGATGTTGGGATAAAACAGGTTTACGTGATTGTGTACTAGGCTTTTTACCACCTTCAAGAAGTCCCTGACTCTTTTTCCTGCTCTGGCGTCTCAACTTGCCGTGAATGATTTTGTAAAATTTACCCTTTACAATCAAACGGTATATAATTATGGCAATGACAAATTGATGCCCTGGTACTGTTGCCTCTGCCACCACCACCACTACTACTAGTACTACTGCTGCTGCTGCTGCTGCTCCTACTACTACTACTACTACTACTACTACTACTACTACTACTACTACTACTACTACTACTACTACTACTACTACTACTACTACTACTACTACTACTACTACTACTACTACTACTACTACTACTACTACTACTACTACTACTACTACTTCCATTGTGCACGACATTTTATTCACGGATCAACTTTTTCTGAGCGAGGTTCATCTGAGTACAAACAGTCTTTACTCTAAATTCCCTGCATAGATATAGCATTTTCCTGCTCATGAAGTTTTCTTGCAGCAGCTATACAACTGCCCAGTGAATTTGAAGTCTGGAATGCACGATATGTTCGTGGTGCCTAGGTACATTAAGATTGTAACATGCATTTTTCGCATCTTGATTGTTTTTACCTCTCTTATTCGATCTAATTTTATACATGTGTCGATGTTCGATCTTTTCGGAGGCTCCTAAATATTGGCTTTTGGTATCTTCAAATTAGGAACAATGCCTAGTCTAAGTATTCCAAAAAAACGGCTTTGTTACTAATGTTAGAGACAAAGGAGAGTTTATGGAATAATAATCAATTAAAAATGATATTTACTAAAATTTAATTCTTTCTTTTGTCAAAACTGTTTTATTTTTTTTTTAATAAAGCTCGTTCAAAACAAGGTAATCTCAACCTTCTTTGCATCGAAGAAGCGGAACCAATAAGGTGAGGCGCTCAACTCAATCTACCGATGCTCTTGTCAAGAGGCAAGGAAATGGGTATGTTGAGTTTTGCCGTTTTGCGGGCACAAAAGCAACAGCGTGTGGATTGATGAATCAAAATTGTTCAAAAGCATTGAATCCACTTCCAATGCCCAGAGTCAGAAGTGCCAAATGTAGAGTCAGAAAAATAACAACAAAAGATTATCAAACACACAAAGAAGGGAATGAAGGCTCCAAACAGTAATTAGGGTATATGTATATCTTCTCAATGAATCTGATTGTTAGGGAGTTCATGATTTGAGTCTAATTGAGTGGCAATAATTGTAGTAGCATAACTTTTCAGTGAAATAACATTGTGGAATAAGATCCAGCTGCTTGAGCCTGTTTTTAGAACTCTGATTGCAGAAACAATAACACCCGATTGTTTTCTACAAATCACATTATAACTTTGTGCACCCGGAGGAGTAAAAAAATAAAAGCTTCATAAATTGCGTCAATTATCAAAGGACATACTCTTCAAGCTCAGGTAAATGCTCTGTGGATATAAAATTCACCAATGGAGGTAAAAGTCATGAATAGAAGTTCCTTTGATAAAACGAATCATCCAAAAGTAATAAAGACGGCTAGAATATTGGGGAAGATCTGTAATGAGGTGATCACCCTGAAGCAGTCAGAAAAGCGAAATGATGATTTCAAATATTGTCAACTCCCTAAAATCAGATTACCATGGTGGAACTTTCGATTTCATAATATGAAAACAAAATGACAGAGGTCCACTGATACAAAGGGGGAAAATACATTGTACATATGTACCTGAACTAGATAATACGTCTAAATCATACATTAGTACTGTCACTAATATTAGTAAAAGAACGAATGCTCTTGAAAATTAATAAGAAACGAAAGAGCCTCGATGGACATGAAGCTGGAGGAACGAGCATTCAAACTGCTCATAACATTATACATTATAAAAACATAACTAAGCTATAAGTATGAAGTTTAATGCCATTTTTTAAAAACAGATAACATATTCATAACAGAGTAAAAAAATTGTAAAATTGGCATCTAAGCCAGCTTGGAATATTTTGATGAAATGTAATGGTTTTTTTTAAATGCCATTTATCATTAAAAAGTTAAAAAAAAAAAAAAAAACCCGCACAACGTCTTTCCGTCTCTTAACTTGCAATAAGACTTTTTTTTTTTTTTTTCCAATCTCTAAGTTTTTCTATAGTAAGCATGTTAATGAACTTCGTAAATGCAGAATTTGAAGACTATCTATGTTACTCCCAATTCATCAATACTAACGTTAGAGTGGGGGATTTTAAAGTTTCATATGGTGAGCAAAGCAAGATTGAACACCTTTACTTTAGTTTGGTCTTTTAACGTGTGTAGCACAAAAATTGAAAATGTAGAATCCATGCTACTTTTTAATTGTATTGATACAACAAATGCAACGTTCATTGAGAAGGCAAACAACATCTTTTAATCTCATGTTGAAATTACTTCAGCATCAAGAGTAAATAATTGATTTATTCTATGTGCTACTTTTAAAAGTGGTTGAGGATACATTTAATTTAAAAAAAAAAAAGGATTGAAAGTGATAAAAGGAAGAAATTTGCATCCTGTAACCCCCTTTTCTCTCGATTAGCTACAATATCTATATACATTTATATAAAAGCAGACTTGGGATGATTTGACCGCAAACTCCTTCGTTATTATATTACTCGACCCACACCTTTGAAACTTTGCAGGCATCTACAGCTTTCATGTGATTAGGTTCCAAACCATAAAAAAATCACATAAACTGCTTTCCTCAATTTTCCCCAAATGCTTTGTTTTGTCAACATAGGCTAACTAGTAACTTATGATAACCAATTTCACATGCCATTTTGTAAAATCCAAATCTGTTTACTCATTTTTTAAAAACATTCATCATCATGTAGGTTTAAATAACTGCGTGGTTAAGAATTACCACAAGGCAGTGACTTTTATGGGTTTAATGAGAAATTTCACAGATTTCTAAAAAATGTTTAAAATTATCTAAGATTGGGAAAGTGTAGAATTAGTTCTATATCTAAATTTTGTGTTGAGAATTATCGAGATATCTAGATTTCAGATAGAGATGGACAGGTGGAGGTATAACTGGATCATGTAAATGAAAAGATAGATATCAAGACTATTTAAAAGCCTGTTTAAAAAAAATCATGCACCCTGGCCCTGAAAAATTGGCGCAAGGGTCCCTTTCGTAGAACAGGGTTTTCAGCTATATATCTTTTCAAATTTCAGTCATTGTAAGATTGGTTATCTTGACAAATTTTTGTTTTGTATATTACAATAATCAAATAAACTTTAACTGGTGATTTGTGCCTACAAAAATTATTTGATGTACAATCTTGGACAAAAACAGTCAGGGCTAAACTATTCAAGATTCCACCTGCATTTGCACTTAGTTTTCATTTTAACTTTTAAGATAGCCAGTGTGGATCATCTGAAGCATGCACACATTTATGTTATAATCAACTATGTTATTAATTTCTTTAAATCTGAATAAGATCACATTATGGTAATTTTTCCTTTCTCCAAATTGTATTTTAATCTTTTATTATGAAAAAATTAATTTACTGCAGTAGATTTTTAATAATACAATTAAGATATTCATAACAGGAGAAAATAAAAGACGTGAACACTTGGCATTATGTGTCAAGGGTGTTTGACATCAAACCTTTTCGCAATGACACATTTGGGGATCCATATTAGTTATTCACAAACTCAATTTCAACACTGGATATAAAGAACACAATGAAGTTTATTCCACTTTCAATGAAAAAGCAGATAGACTTGTTTATATAAACTTTTCATCACATTCAAGAACAAATTTACAACGCATCTTTTATGTACTGTAATTAAAGCTTTTCATTCATGGTGACTGTGTACCCATAGGTAACTGCTTTCATGTTTGAAAGAGAAATGGGTCAATAGGTTATAGAAGCCATGCTGGTGTTACCTGCACATTAGGTATATTACTACAAAAAATATCATAACAAACAAATAAGTTGTATGTACTTATGTAAAATTTACAAAACATACAAGGGCTTTACAGAGTTGCCAATTTTTCAAATAGTTGTACTACAGGCTGGTCTGCACAGGACTCTAATTATTTCATCAACATCTGTAGACTACAAAGGCTAATTTATGAAAGAATGTCTCAGAGGCTTCAGCAGCAGCTTGTTACGCAAAAAATAACATGGGCTTATTTAATTACATGTGAAAGAAGGAGAATTCATTTGTAGATAATTTTGTGAAATCCCCATCTAGGTCCTTTTTACTATGTATCACATTGGCACATATAACATGAATTCCTACAAAACAATATATCACTAGGCACTTTTTGCACGTGTTTAAAGCATAACAATTTGCACATATGCACAAAACCAGCTATTTTCTAGTATTGTCTGTTTATCACCATTAGTGTCTTTACATGAATGCAATTAATTCTTTATTTTTTAAAACAATAAAATTGAAACATCAATTTTTTAAACCACTTTAGCACTGTATTTTTCTCTTTCATGGGATTTTGTATAAAAATTCACCATTTTCATCATATACAGTTTTATTTGAAATGTAAGTGCCACTTAATGAAGGCTTATTTTTTCTAACATTGATCGACTTAACACCGCTATTCGGGTCTACTGAGCTACCAGGTGATCTTTTCTTATGTGCAAAATGGTTTTCTTTTCTTTTACCAACATCCACATAGGGCAAAGAGGGCATTGAGTTATCCTTATTTATCCTCTTATATGACAATGCTATCTTTTGGAAAAGAAGAGCAGTATCCTCTAGTTTTGATGATATTTGACGGCTTAATGAGGGTATTTGCTCCTTCAACAAAATTTGAATTTCCTTTTCTTGCAATTTCAAGCAATCTTCTACAATTAATGACAATGGACCTCTTCGTTTCTGCCTCTTTACATGCTCTGGTCTTGGCAAATAAGGCTGACATACTGCATTTGCCACCAAACAATTGTTTTGTGAGTTGAAAAAACACTTAAAATAGAATTCAAAGTCCTCCTCTGTTATATCTCCAGACTCAATCTGAAAATGCAGATTGTTCCAATTTTCAAGAACCTCTTTGTCATGTTGTAAAATATCTTTTTCTTGGAGTATTCCACGACTGCTTTTGAGAATTCTCTTCAAAGCTTCTTCAGCCACAGGGAAATGTTCAGCCAAACTATCAATTGTCCAATCCTCTGGGTTGCTACTATGTAAAAACCGTATCTGCTCTTTAGCAGCCCAAGTCAAAAGATTTGGAGAGGAAGCTGGCCTAAAGTGTTTCTGCTTGATTGTGTGATGCTTCAAAGTAGCTAGTTCTTTTGCCTGTGACCTATGTTGTTGAAAAGGAGAAATATAATTTAGAGCATCTAATTTAAAACTGCAGTCAAGCATAGTAAGCTTCGCATATGTCACTCAAAATAATCTTGACAAAAGGGATAAAAAATGGACTTTAAACCTGAAAGATTAAGGGGCAGACAATAGAATTAGAAAAGAGGACTGCTCTTTGATGAACCCTGTTAGTAATACAAAATCATTCAAATATTTTCATGTCTAATGTATTCTTGTTACAATTTGAAAAAAAAAAACAACATACGCATACTTTCCAGCACCAGAGACATAAAAATCTATGTTACTCCCACGATAAATTTTTGAATGACTTCTGGAAACTTACCAGTCAGTACAAAAAAAACAAGAATAGCATTTATCTACTCCTTACTGAAAAGAAAAACGTAAATCTTTTGATAATATGAGAAAATCTGTTTCCCTTTATCTCTCAAATGCCAGTTGCTATATAATTAGTTTATCATCTTCTTGATATAAAATTGATAAGTTTAACAAAGTCATTAGCATAGATATTTGAAGCATTCCAAACATCAAAAATTTGAATTTCAGGGTAGCATTAAACATGAAAAGCAATAGCTAACAGTAATAATATTTTTTGAAGATAGATAACCTGTACCATTGATTAATTATCTCCCTTTTCCTACAACCAGATGATGTATAAAATCAAGATTTACTCCCAGCCATCATTCAAAATCTTTTAACATTCCCCAGATCTCTCTCTAACAGTAACAGCTTGAGTGAGCTCAAGCACAAAACAAGTATGGGCTTTTGCTTGACACTGTATACTAAAAAAATCTAGGTTGAAGCAGACCTGGACACAAGGCCATTTTAACTAGAGTGCTCTACAAATTGATATATGCTTAAGTTGATAAAAATTTCAAATAATTTTAAAACAAGAACACGTCAAGGATGATAATCAAATTTGAAATGTTCAATTTCCATAGTTTGAACTTTATCTGTCTTGAGAAATAAAATAATGTGGTTAATATTTCAGAGCAAACTTTGTTTCATAGCCCCTTGTCTATTCATTGTCAGAATGACAAAAATCCTCAGGATGATTCTGAATGAGGCTATGACACCAGAAATGAAAGAGGCCCAACATATCGATGCAAGGAGAATTCTTCCCTGCATCTCCTTTGTCTTAGCTTTGAGTTTTATCAAAGTAAAAAACAAATGACATAAAGAACATTATGACTGTCCTCACTCCTTGGCTTAAATTAAAAAACACAGAAATAAAAACTAACCACTCACCGTGTGAATTTAGCCTCTGCACCATATGCAGCCATCTTACTAGAATATTGACTAACTGTTGAAGCTAATCTGTCTTCATATGCTTCAAATTCTTCATCATGGAAGATGGGCAATTCATGCATTTCAGAATGTCTCTTATCTTTCTTTGATCTAAAAGCAGATAATCTTGACGTCTTCTTCTGTTGAGATGTAACCCTCACTGGTTTTAGTACTTTCATGACTTGTCCTCCAGATTTGTCTGGGGTTTTTATGCTACGCCGATGACACAGATTTGCTTGACAAACAGAGGAGGCAATCAGCATAAGTTGGTTGAGCTCACATGTCGTGAGCCTAAAGTTTCTTGCTAGGGCCCCTTTGTATGAATTGAAGTATCGAGGTAACACATTCATTGTCCACTTCAAGACGAGGCTATTGGAAGATGCAAACATAAAGATATCATCAACATTTCAAAATAAACACTTTCAAAAGCATAACTTTTCAATTTATACACGTGTATTTCATAATCAGCATCTCGGACAAAATCCTCCTATGATATATATACTTTAAAAAAGAACAACACTTTAAATCTTGGCAGTAATGCTTTAGCATACACATAACATTTTTATTTAGTTATTCTCAGATACCCCATGCTTGATGGAAAAACTTATTATATCATTAACAAACACTAATAGCTAATAAATTTAACCTTACTCATTCAGATACTATGATCCACCAGCATGCAATACAAGTAACATGGTTAACTCCTGTTGCAACTTGCAATGGATATTTAGCTTTGAAGCTGCTGCTTAGGCTATTCTTATTGTTTATAGTATGAAGATATGCATCTAGAATGTCACGATTGAATACCCTTTAATACTACATCAATTGTAAAACTTCATGTTTGTTGTTTACTTTTTTTTTTTTTTAGAATGAATATGATGATTTCAATCTCACAAAGAAAAGCTTTTTCCAAGATATTTCTCATTCTATTTATGATTCGGTATTTTTTTTTGTGTGTTTGGTAATATTTTTAAAAAGTCATCATATGATCAAATTATTACTACTTTGATAATTAAAAATATTTCAATTTTGATGGCCACGTTTTTCAGATTTTCATTTGCAAAGTAATCATTAAACTTAACCCACATGGTGGAAAAAAATTGCTAACACTTAGCCCAGGATCAGTGAAGCACTTTCACCGAGAGAAGGTGTACTGAAAGTGGACTATAAATTGCTTTACACTGGTTTACTAATTCTAATACAGACATTGTAGCTACAAATGAGATACTGTTTGTTATTTAAAACCAAAACCAATACATTTAATCAAATATTTAATAAATTGTAATAGCTAATGAGGCACAGCTTTTCATGGAAAAAATTGGAACTTCCATGTTTAAACAAGCAATGCAAGTTAAAGGGACATACAAATACTTCTGTACAACCTTTTTCTTTAAAACAGGTATAAAGAATCAGCACATTATTTTAGTCGCAATCAATCTCGAGCTTCATTTCCTGTTACTCAAAACAACCAGGTCGAGGTCACCCTTTTATTCCAATCCCAGATGACAATACTGCCTGATTTATCCTCATACCCCGAGACAAAAATTTTTACAATTTATAACAGTTCTCACCTGCTTTACAAATTTATCCTCACCCTGAGTGCAAATAACATGTCGTGGATTCTATTACTGATTATATATATTTGTATGTAAAAATTAAATTATCCTATCAATTTTACTAAAATGTAGCTAGCCACAAAAAATGCAATGTAACTGCAGCATAAGTTTCTTGTAAAAACTATATGAATGGTCTGAGCAGAATGGTACCTAGATCTAGAGGTAAATTTGCAGATATTGGCCCAACTCATGTTAGTCTTCACAATTGAATGTACCTCGACAAATTCGAAACTTGTAGTTTAATGAGATTTTAGAGCAAAACAAAAATGCTTATATCTTGAAAAGTATTTATTTGCTACGAACAAAACTTTCATATTCGTGTTAAGCATATCAAATTCACTGAGATAAATACAATAATAAAGCCTAAAGTGAGTTGGGCTGATAATTGCAACATTACAGATCTAGACATAGGGGCCTCCTCAGCAAAAATGAAGTTTTTTTTTTATTGACGGTTAACATCACATTCACTTTAGATTCAGTTGTCTGCATAGAAATACAAATAGGCCAATAGACTAGCGGCTGGGAGTGGGACAAAACATTGCCGGCATGTAAACAAACGTGACCTCAAAACGTTTCAAGTTTGCTGAAGGCATCATTACATTTAAAAATGCCATACTCACTGCATTAAGCACAAATGTCTACAATATAATCCAAACAAGTATTTAATTGAATTTCACGATAAGGACCTTTAAAAATGATCTTTATATCGAGGGTAGTCTGAAGTCTTGGAAATGGACTACTACGGTCTAGCACATGTCTAGTCCAGTGATGTATTAGATCTAGATTCTAGATAGATCACTGATCTAGTCACATCAGTCTAGTTTCGCTTCTCTTGTTTTGTAAACATCCGCAAAGGGACACCATTGGGAAAACTTTTCTCTTGATCGTTTCAGTGTAGATGAACGTGAGGGTACAAAAATTAGAGGCCTATTCTCTTAATTGGTCGAAACCATTTAAATTCGATATATGCGTATAATTTATAATCTAAACGTAAAAAAACCTACAACCTACAACCCCCTCCCCCCAAAAAAAAAAAAAAAAAAAAAAAAAAACAACAAACAAAAACAAAAACAAAAACAAAAAAAAACAAAAAAAAAATAAAAAACAAAAAGAAAAAAAAAAACAAAAAAACCCGCGCTCTAACTTCAACAGTTCTACTTCTATGCTTACAGTTGATGTTAAATTATTTCACTTGAGTAACAAGTTAATTTTTTAAAATTTTCATTTATTTATTTATTTATTTTTCGGGTGGTCACCAACCTAGCGCTGATTTTATTACATTTATAACACTTCATAATCATGGTCTTCAAAGTATCTTTCAAGATAATTAAAAATTCGTACGAATAATGAAAGTTAATTCTATTTATATGCTGTGCGAATAGCAAAGAAATGTTGATTCCCGTGGAAAGATCAACATCGTAATATAGATCAAACACTAAGAGCTAGATCTAATGTTCCTTGCATACTTAAGTGGTGACATGCTTAATCCAATATTAAGTACTAAAAATTTTTCATAAAAAACTCCAAAGAAACAACAAAAACAACTACAACAGAAAGGGGAGAGAGAGAGAGAGTGAGAGAGAGAGAGAGAGAGAGAGAGAGAGAGAGAGAGAGAGAGAGAGAGAGAGAGAGAGAGAGAGAGAGAGAGGGGGTGGGGGTGGGGGAGAGGGAGAGAGAGAGAGAGATTACCACACAGTTGCCAAAGACCTATGAAAAATAAAAACGTTTTGCTTAATATTCTCGGAAAAGAACAGTTATCTCCCTTTTACCTAAGGAATTGCATCACACAATGATCACAGTCTTTACTCTTTCCTCATACTTTTTGTAAAATGCCCATTTTTTTCCATCGTTGATTTAACCCTGCTTAACGTTCTCCAGTTAAATGGCTGGTTAGCTCAACAAGAAAAAGCAGTGCCCTTCTAAGGCATTGGTTGTGGGTTCGAGTTCCACACCAGCCCATTTCAATTTTTCTCTGTGCTGTTAATTATTTGAATGTATCCAATTAAAACATTCTGTTAGAATAATTGATATTACAAATCGAACTCTTCCATTAAATATATATATATATATATATATATATATATATATATATATATATCAGACGGTTATTTAACTGTACAGGACAGACAGTGCCTTTAAATGGTGATGGTGATAGGTTCGAGTCCCACACCGATACAGCTTAATTTTTCATACCGAATTTAAGGAAAAAAGAAGCAAAAAACCATAAAAGCAACAAACCATAAAATACGTTTCCGGAAACCACGCAACCTGGTTTTTATTGAAATTTATGCTTTTGTAGGTCAATTTTGTTCAGCGTAGGCGATTATCTATCTTTCAATTAAAAAAAACAATCTTATTTGCATCAATCTCATATCATTGCCATTAACAAAGTGATATAAATCGCAAGAAAGAAAAACTAAAGAACCTGTAATCAGCATACAGACCTTAGGCGGAATTATTGTTGTAGCGCTTTATCCATTTACATTTAGGCTACAGAAAAATGGAAAAAAAATTTTTTTTCATCTCAAAATCTGCGATTCAAACATTATCTTTAAACAAATATTTCAACAAAAAAGGGACAAAAATAAAGACAACAACGAAATATAAACAACAACAACAACAACAAACCAAAAACAACAAAAAAGCAAACAAAATAAACAACAACGAAAACAGCAACACCAACCAAAACTCAAATAGCCGCGCTTTGCCCTTTAAGAAGTGACCACTTTTCGCAAAATAGAGAATGTGGTGTGAGAAAAACTAAAGTGTGCTAAATAATATTCATTTCCCATAAGTAGTGCCTAACTCCACAGCGGTTGAAACATTCTTTTCAGCCTTGATTCGGGACTACTTTTTTTTGTACGTGTATTCAATTTTGTCGTAATGTCTTGACTCCAAATATCCGCCCAAAGGCGTGTCTTGTGGCCACCGACCTAGCGCTGATCGCGCGCTACCCAAAACTACGGGTTATTGATAATCATTTTATTACATGTATAACACTTCGTAATCATGGTCTTCAACTTATCTTTCAAGATGATTAAAAATTCGTACGAATAATGAAAGTTAATTCATTATACACTTAAAACTATTTATATTCTGTGTGAATGGCAAAGAAATGTTGATTCCCATGAAAAAATCAACATCGTAATATAAATCAAACACTAACAGCTAGGCCTAATTTTTCCTGCATACTTTAGTAGCGACATGTTAATTAAATATTAAGTACTAAAATTTTTTCATAAAAAACCTCCAAAGAAACAACAACAGAGAGGGGGAGAAAGAGAGAGAGAGAGAGAGAGAGAGAGAGAGAGAGAGAGAGAGAGAGAGAGAGAGAGAGAGAGAGAGAGAGAGAGAGAGAGAGAGAGAGAGAGAGAGAGAGAGATTACCACACAGTTCCAGAGACACTATGAAAAATAAATAAGTTTTGCTTAAATTCTCGGAAAAAAACAGTTATCTCCCTTTTACCTAAGGCATTGCATCATAGTCTTTACTCTTTCCTCATACTTTTTGTAAAATGCCCATTTTTGCCATCGCTGATTTAACCCTGCTTAACGTTCTCCTGTTAAATGGCTGGTTAGCTCAACAGGAAAGAGCAGTGCCCTTCTAAGGCATTGGTTGTGGGTTCGAGTCCCACACCAGCCCACTTTAAATTTTACTCTGTATTGTTAATTATTTGAATGTACCCAATCAAAATATTCCGTTAGAATAATTAATAATACAAATATAATTATATCATTTCTGTTTCACTTTTGATGCAATTGAACTTTTCCATGAAATCGATTAGTATAACTAGGTGAAAAAAGTATTGTAATGCTTCTTAAATAAAGATGTACAAATCAGTTGTGCATCAAATTAATTTAGCATACATCTCGAACTAAACCGTTGCGATGTAAGCACTTTTACAATAAAGATTTCCTTATTTTTGTTATACATGTGATTTTCTTTTTAGTCATGACACAGTGCAAGTCCAAGAATTGTGAGTTGAGGTTTGGTGAAATGTAGCTTATCGAAGAGATTGTAGAGTAAATGTTTAAAGTTCTTTTTCTCCTTCAACTCCAATGAGTGTAAGCGCAGACAAAAACCTCTTTTTGAAACGTTCCTATTAACAATTTGCCAAGTCTCAATGGTAACTTCTAAGGATTTTTGCTTCTTTAAGCATAGGCCTAAATTTGGAAACTACCAACAGCTCGTGAAAGTGCTTAAATTCTGTATGGAAAATAAGAAAATATTAGTGTTCTACCTAAAAAAATCTAGCTTTTGCACAGTTCTTTCCCCTTGACCATCCATATCGCGCCAAGACGTTATTCTTCCATAAAATAATTGAGGAGTTTTAACTTTAGTTTAAAAAAAAACAAAAAAAAAAAAAAAACAAAAAAAAAAAAAAAAAAAAAAAAAAACCAAAAAAAAAACAAACAACATCTTATCTCAAAGGCTTTTGCTTCTAGACTTTTCTGACAGATTGCTAATCAGTTAGCAGCAAAGATTAATGCCATCATAGAGACATTTGTTATAGATTTGAGTCCATAGCCACGTACATACTAGCCAAATCTCATTCCTGCGGTAAAGTTATTGCAGAAATTAAATTCTCTCTTAAGCACTTATGTGCGCCTTGAATTAAATAAACTTTCAATATTATAGCTTTTGTAGAGAGTAAAATTTTCATATCACACCAAGATAAAACATTTAGCAAGCACTTACATGAGCGAAGTAAACTCGGAACATAAGTATTTTAGTCTCGAGAAAAACAAAATCCAAAACGTTAAAAAAAAAGTTGATGAAAATAAGTATGTGGTAACCTAATAGTTTTGAGAGCTTGTTTAAGTAAATAATAAATTTGTATGCAAATATAAGTTCCTTTTGGGAGTCTTTCGTGATTGCCAATCACAAATCAGTCTGTCTGTCAGCCTGATAGTAAAGTATGTGTGTAAACAAGTGTCTTTTTTTATCCCATGTTGTTTTTTTTTAATCTTGACCTGTGCTAGCAGATATTTCAAAGCTATTTCCTGGGCTAGTAAGTTTCTTATTACACTTTGAAAAAGCATTAAAAGCTAATTCTAGAGCTTTATAGCGTCATTTCTTCGGATTTATTTTTGTCTGTACTCGGCACATTTGATTTGATTATTTTTTAAATTCGTTCTCAGGTTCTGGGAGATTAGTTGCAGATCTATGTCCTCCTCTCTCTGACATGCAAAATAGACACTCCAGTGACTCCACATCCAAAGCGGGAAATCGAGCAAAGTATCTCCAACTTCTTGAAAGAGATTGTTTGGAGCGTTCTTTTTTTTATCATTTTTTTCCTTATTATTACAAGTGTTCAAGATTTTTAGAGACTGAAGGTGCACGTCATTACAATTAGATATAATTTAAAAATTATGTACTTGCTTAGACGATCATGCAATTAAAATTGTTATCTCCCGTTGACCTCATGTTTTACATAACAGCTTTCAACAACCCCAATACCCGCACTTTGCACTGTAAAAAATGATTTACTTTTGCAGGTTAGAGAATGCGGTGTGAGAAAATAAATAGAAACTAAATCAAAATTACATGTATACTCATCTCCTCTTCATCTCAATGCCTGTACTTGATAAATTTTTTACAGTCTTGATTCAGATTTTTTTTTACGTGTATTAACTTTTTTCACATAATCTTCATTTTATCTTTCAAGATAAATTTAAAATTCGCACTAATAACATAAGCTAATTCATTGCACATTTAAAACTATTTACATGCTGAGCGGTTAGCAAAGAGATGTTGATTCCCGTGAAAGATCAACAACGTAATACAGATCAAACACTAAGAGCTAGACCTAATTTTTTTTGCACACTTTAGTGAGCATGCTTAGTCAAAAGATAAATGCTAAAAATTTTTTATATCACCCTCCCCCCAAACAACAACAACAACAACAACAACAACAACAACAACAACAACAACAACAACAACAACAACAACAAACAAACAAACAAACAAACAAACCAACGTAAGTAACAACAAAAAACGCAGAAAAAACCCACCACCAACAACAACAGCAACAACAACAACTATATCAGCAACAAAAACCAAAAAGCGTGAATAGCTGATTGTCATATTTTTTTTTGTGTATTTTTATAAAACAAAATTACAAAAACAGAACAAAAGACAAAAAAAAAGCAACAAAAAAAAAAAAAAAAAAAAATAAAACAACAAAAAACAAACAAAAAAAACAAAACAAAACAAAACAACAAAACAAAATGAAAACGAAATTTCACCAAAGAGAAAACAAATGGCACTTGTTGTTTCATTTTTCAAACAAGACGAAAGTGGGATATCCAAAGTTTATGATTAAAATTATTTGAAAATAAAAAAAAAAAAACACAGAGAACGAATTTACAGTTAAAAAATAAACATAGTTTTACAATTAAAGGCGTATATGAATTTGACTACATATCGCACATAGCCATAATACCTGTAAATTTTCATAAAGCATAATTATAGGAACAATCCATTAATTTTTTACTGGAGTGTGTTGGTTTAATGGCTGACGTGCTCAAGAATTCCAATCAGTGCTGTGTAAAAACCATTTTGGACTCATAATTATATATAACGTTTAACTGTTACATATCTTGAAAATCAAATTTCTAGGTCTTTCAAAGTGCACAATCTGAAAAATAAGCGAAATCAAACCAAGTGCATTGCTTTATATGTACTTTAATCGAGGGATTTTTTTTTATCAGTTTATCTTTAAAGTTTTATTAGAATATCTAAAAGTGAAAAAGCATGTCTAACCACAAAAGAATTCATGGACACATAAATCATTTATGATGGTTTAACTTTTTAAATCCCAAAACGACTGAATTCCAATACCTGATAGATGAAACTACCCTTGAATATACTTTATGACGCTGAGTTTATATAAATAAAAGACTTTAGATCTATTGATATCAGAAAGCTGCGTACTCGAATTCTGATACTATTAATTACACATTCAAGGGTATCATTGACGCTTTCAATCCTTTCAGAATACCGAATCGTACAAAATGACAATATAAAATGAGAAGGAATGAGGAGTGATTGATCAATGCAACAGGTATCACTTGGATTGTAGAAACAGATAAGCTTTGTGAGGATGATGTGACAGAGATCGATTTTTGCTCTGATATAAAATCGATTAAATTTGATAAGTCATACGTGCTCGACAGTTTAGGAGAATTGAAAAGTGTTCAAATAAGTTCAAGGCACGTGCATTAGTCGTAGGAACTAGACATACGAGTATTGGACATGGCCTTTTGGATTTGAAGAACTTGTAACGTTATAAGGTCCTTCTCTCGATATAAATCCGAAAAATGCGAAAAGCGCGAAAAGATAATAAGACCATCTTCTCGAACAAGGGACTACATTGCTACGAAGTGCTTTGACTCTTAAATGCAGAAGCAAATTTTGAATCAGAAACAAAAAAGAAATAAAATTTAAAAAAAAGTAAAAAAAGGAAAGTTTAAGATCAATCTAACTTAAGTCTTTCAAAGATTTTTTGTTTTGTTTATCTATTTTTTAACCCACCGCATCTCGTGTGGGTTAGATTAGTTTCACTGTCAAATCTTAAATTGGAGATTGCTTGGCTTCCTATAAGTTTTCGGAAACTCAAGTTAAACTGTCAAACAAATTCATCACGAAGGGATCGTTTGATAGTTTGTTTCCTGAGGTAAAGGTGGATAACATCAACATGAGAACACAATAAAGATAGTAACATGCAATGTCATGGTCCCGCTGCATGATGTAACTATCGTGCTTCTACGATGCGGTGTCATAGGAAAATATTTATGAAATTAACCTCCTTATATGACTTGAATATTTTCGGCCCACTTCTCTTGCATCGATTAACTCGATATCCCACCGCTTCTTCTTTTACAACTGCGATTAACAAGAGTATTAAAAACGTAACAATACTTCCTATTGCTCACTCGCGTTGTTTCATTTTGACACTTAATCAATACTAAATTGTGCTGACGACCACAGAGTTATGTTAAGCTTTATGAAGACCGTTGCTCGAGTACTATTATGAGCTTAAAAATTCTCACTCTAGTCTCTCTCTCTCTCTCTCTCTCTCTCTCTCTCTCTCTCTCTCTCTCTCTCTCTCCCCTTTCCTCTCCCCCCTTTCCTCTCTCTCTCTCTCTCTCTCTCTCTCTCTCTCTCTCTCTCTCTCTCTCTCTGTATTTGACCCCCTTAAACTCACTTCACATACTCATTCTCCCTGTCTTCCCCATTTCTAACATTCTTAGATGTTTACTTTGGCTGGCTGACGTCATACCGGATTGGGGATCATAGCTTTTCCATTCAACGAGTACACTTGAGTAGGATACAAAAGGATGTCAACCATATTGTTTATTCTTTAACAGTGATTTTATGAGCTATGAAGTTAGAAGCAAAACAAAATCGGTACAATCTCATAATCTGATAATCTAATATCTTATGTTCTGTTTCTCGTATCATCACAACAAAGCAACTTACGAGATCGAAATATCCACTGTAGTAGTATTGAATGAGGCTTTAGCAATGTGCCGAAAATGGGTCTTTTTATCTTATTCAATGGAGATGCCAAGAGAAAACGAAATCACATTCACCCAAGAAATACAAAAAAAATCTGTTGTATTAAAAATCCGAAAATTGGAAAAAAAAAAAAAACCCAAACAAACTGAGGTTATTAGACTCTATGATGCAACCCGCTCAAGCAGAAATGTATGAACTCTCTTCGATGTGTATCACTGAAAGAAGCGTCTTGCTTCATCAAGTGAATACCTCCACTAATTTGTTTGATATTAATAAAGATTTTTCGCATGAGACAAATCATTATTTATGTAATCAAGAAAAATACAATAAAAGAGTGAGATCCCATCTGGTTCTAAACAATCATTAAAAGAATTAGTTAAAGAATAGTATCACTTCTGAATCGACTAACTGTATATCATGTAGAGAATTTTTTTCACTCCACACAAAACACACTAACGGCATGATTGTCCCAAATTGTTAATGTTTATGATAAACGAAGGGCAGTTTCATCATTTGCAGGATGTGAAAGGGACGTTATCACTTTCTACCCCTATTAATAATTCTCTTGAATCTAACTGAGCCTTATAAGCAAATAGTTGTTGTGCAAAGCTTTGTACAAAATAATTCACTTACTCGCCATCTTGGTCTCGAGGAAAGTAAATGTAATAATTACCGGTACCTTTAGTTTTGTGTTTGATTCTAACCAGTAGTAATTGAAAAAAGAATTTTTAATCGTGGCAATCTAAGAAGATCGAGTCAGACCATGTCACGGTCAAAATATTTCTTGCTATCTTTTTAAAAATCACCCAAGATTTGATAACACACCTTCACCGCTGAAAGAAACACGTTTCTCAATGGTACGAGCAATTCTGACTTTTATGAAACAATCGCAAACTCTTTTGCTCGAAATCCATAGAGACATTACCTCGAAAGTATCACATGGAGCTTTCTACTTTTGTTTCTACACATAGACAGGTTGATCGCATCACATGAGACTGTTGACCCGACAAAAGATCTTGCGCTGGTTTCAATAGTTATTAGCTTATCTTCGACCAAATTTTTATTTAAAAGTTGAAGGGACAATACTTGACCTTTTTCCATTCTTTTAATTTACGAAGAAAATTGATGAACCCCACCCCTCATAGATCGACCCGTCCCGGATGGTTTGTTCAAACACTCCATTAGTCTTATCATCTAGCAGGCCTCTTTCCTAGTGGTTAAACATTTCATTGCGTTCGCTCTCGTTCATTGAGGGACTCAAGGAACCACGACAAAAGGCTTTCATCATAATTTACTGGTTTGCCGATGCGCTACCGGCGGTATATAGGACTTGTTATCACTTCCAAAGGAACTAGCCAGCACGCATTTACCTCCAGCTGTAATAGGAGTGATAGGCTGACTGGTACCAATATAGTTCGCCGTGTTTTCCATGAAGAGAAATGTGGAAAATGGAAAATAGTTGCTAATTGATCCCTTTTATTCTTGAATGAGGTAAATAATATATTTTGCCTTTGTGATTAACTATATGTTAACTATGATTATATTTAGACCCTGCTGATTTTCACATGTCTTGAGATGTAGAAAGGAAAGGGAATAGAGAAAGGAATCTGAATAGAGCTAAATATATTAATCCTAAAATACCTTAAATTTCTTGTCACCCTTTATTTCAAACTTCATTTTCTTTTTTTGTCATCTTATTTCTAACACCGGTCTGTTTTCTTGCTTTTCCACTGGTTCATTTTTCCGCTATTATAATCTAAGTTAAATAGGAGTCATCTTTTTTTTTTTCTTCTTTCCGGTCATGCAAGTTTTGGAGGTTTAGAATTATAGCACAAAACAGATCAAACATTCTTTGTCATATATAACTTAATGCACTCAATTTTTTTTTACAAAAATCAATAATTAATGAATTTATGAATGAACGGGAAAAAAACCCTTCCGAAATAATCGGTTGTTCTAGAGAAAACAAAAATTCCGAGAGTACTGAGAAAGATGGTAGTGGCTACAATGAGAAAATAAAGACTGGAATTAACGGTAAAATTAGTTTTACTGTTTCGAGTGATACATTCCATGGTTTGCATATTTCATAAAGTCTGATTATTTTATCATTGTACAACTTATTGCAATATCATTTCTTTATACTCTACAGAAAATTTAAAATTGCAATAATCATGCATCATTAGTGAATGTATTTAGAGAGAGAATAAAGGAGGAAGGGATAATCTAGGACTGAAAGATTCATCATTTCAGCCATATCTCTCCACACAGATGCTGATCCAGTTCTACGTGATCTTTACAGCCTTATACCCCCACCTGGCGTAGCTAGTCTCAAAGTACCTCTATTTATTTTTCCTTAGTAACTGTCACGTTCGCAGCCTCTCAGATGATAACACGAGGTGTCGGATCTCTGGCCTGGGCAAATTTGTTCGGGCATCAAACTTAAATCGGTCCTAACACCACTTAGGCAGGGCGAGTGCTAAGGTCATGATAGGCCATAGGGGGGGAGGTGATATCAGATGCGTGTTGGTCTGAAGTAATAGATGAGATTCATGCGTCTCCGCAGCATATGACGAAAGATTTCTGGGGCAAGTTCACATGTCAGTAACAACTTTCAGGGGAAAACTTTTAGATTAAATACCAGCCGCTCCAACCAAGAAGATAAACGAAGCTGAAAATTTATTGAGAATCGCTCAAAGCACCACTATCAAATTTTTCGTGAGCCGCATTTCTTTACAATTCTAACTAAGTCTTAAATGTTGTCTAAAATGATAGGACCCCAGGCCCACCGAGTAATTCCATTCCTCTTTCGAGCCAAACTTTTAACCTCTTCTGACTTCTTTAGGAACATGATCAGGGCAAGAGAAAAAAAAATTGTTTTAGGCTTTGAATCTGCTTTCCATCCTTATGTCCTAGAGAAGATAAAAAAGAGCCGACGAGAACTAGGAAAAGGGTGTCATACCATCTACGATAATTGAATATATCATAAACAGAATGTCTGTATTACTGAATGATCTTTAAACCATAATTATTTAAATTACGGTGATAATAACCAGCGGTATAACATTCATAGCAATCATTATGTGCAAGTGGTTTTCGAATGATTAAATACAGTACAGGGTAATTATGATGAAGTAAAAAGGCAACTAGCTCGATGCTATAGAATAAAAGTTCAGGTATTTATCAGGTCCTAACCACTGGTATTGGTACGCACCAACTGAAGTAGTTTAATGCTTGTATCTATCCACATCACTTTTGGCCAAGACATTCAAGTATCAGCATAATAACTGGGATGGTCCTCCTTACACACAACTTGGTGTGAAGAGTCGATCTTGTTTATTCTAGATTTTAACAGACTCTTGTGTAAGAGTGGCATTAAGTTCTTCAATATAAAAAGCAATGTCAAAATTTGATCACTATGATAAGGCTTTGAGGAACTGATATCCAAAACAAAACCGATTTGAAATCTTTTCTAATTTGCTTAAACTATTTTTAGAAAAGAAATAAATAAAACAGCTAATCAACTACCAAATGAAGCAAAATAAGTCGATGAAGTTTATTAACATACATGGTGGTAAATACGTCACACGAATGCTTTGGTCGGTTGGTGCATACATTCAGTACATTTCTTGGGTCTGCTAATGTATCAAAATTATTGACATTATTTCAAATGGTAATTCACAGCAACCGTTCTTATCATACCTACATTCTGTTATAATATAATTAAATTTATGGTGATGTTAGAGTTGATTATAATAAGAATAATGGTATAATTTATGCGGCTGCTGGTACTTCTGCCGATGTTGCTGATGATCATAGTAATGGCCACGGTAATCGTAATGAAGAATAGCGATAACGTAAGTAATTCGTACAAATTTCAATTAACAATACAGATAATGGTATCCCTGAAGAGTTTTTAGTTTCATTGATCAAGAAAATGATTCCTCGCTTTCTTTACTCTCGAAGTCAGTTTTCGTCAAAAACATTTTTCAATCTCCTTTCTCGGAGTCAATATTCTTCAAAACCATTCTCAACTTGTGTGACGAGAATTGGTATCAACATTAACGGTTTCTGCATCGAGGACGAATCCAATTCTAATAACTTAGAGGCCGCGGTATGACTTAAAAAACGAAGAGCTAAATTCCATTGAGCCCAAGGCAGGAAGATAACCTTAACTCGAGCTAGAGCTAGACCTTGTTCAGTTTTCCCACTGGGGTTCTCCTCTCTCTGGCCGGGCTGATTGTTGCATGCCCTCTGGTGGTGTAAGCCGTCATCCCTGATGCTTGCTGAAGAATTCCCAAAAGCACCGGGTCCATTTTCTGATTCCATTGCTAAAGGAACCTTGAACCGTTATCTCAAAGCAGTGCTGAGGAGACGTGATCCTAAAAAAAAGGATTAGTGGAGGAGGGGGGAAGGGATGTCTCAAGATGCTTTTACAAAATATTATTTTATTCGAGTTTTCTGTCTTTTTACTTTTTCTATTCCCCACTTACTCCATCTTTCTCTTTTTCACTGTATCTGCGCTCACCTCTGTCTTCCTTTCTTTCGCCATTCATTTTACTATTTTGCTCGTTCTTCTCTATCTTACTCCCTCTTCTTCTTTCTCTCTCACTCCCCCCCTCCCAAGCCTACGACTAACTTCTTCGCCTACTTCAGTTCAAAGATCGATTTGATTTAATGTGGCTTCGACTCTTGACAAAATAACCTGAGGGAAAGCGATTAAGCATGAATGAGTCATTCACATATCATCTATCTGCTCAACTGACCTCTTGAATGATAATACATGGTAAAAACGTGTCCACCTAACACCAACAAGAAATAATGGAGAGGTGTAAAAAAAGACAGGAAAAAAAATTGTGAATGCTAAAGTTAGTGGCTTATAAAATTGACAGTCTCAACCTTGAACAAACATTTCGCGGTCACAAGCTTAAGAAATGTTGGGAAGAAAAGTAAATCGAATAATACGTTTGAGGTTTATGAAGAGAGAGAGAGAGAGAGAGAGAGAGAGAGAGAGAGAGAGAGAGAGAGAGAGAGAGAGAGAGAGAGAGAGAGAGAGAGAGAGAGAGAGAGAGAGAGAGAGAGAGAGAGAGAGAGAGAGAGAGAGAGAGAGAGAGAGAGAGAGAGAGAGAGAGAGAGAGAGAGAGAGAGAGAGAGAGAGAGAGAGTGAAGGAGAGAAAGAAAGAGAAAAAGCAATAGAGACTGGAACATGACGATTAGCCAACGTTAAACTTCTTAAAGAACGAATAATGCGTTCCCACATTTTTGCCTCCGCTTAGTCTACTATTTTTTGCGTATTATTTTCGAGAATCGCGCACTGGATGTGAGCAGAAGGATTATTATTGATCTTCCGATCTGACTCGTAGAACCTAGAACTTTCATCATCTTGACGGGTTTGGTCTATTGCCTTTTGCACGTCATGGATGTTTGCTATAGGGAAGTCTTTTTGTTGGAACTCGAAAACGCCGCCGCGGAATATCTTTTTACCTCACTTTTCAAGTTATCTGCTTTTCATGAAGTCTAGTAAAAGTATTTGAATAAACAACCAATTTAGTGCTAGTATTTGATATTAACCTCCATTGATCTTTTTGCTGGCATTCAAAAAATAAAAAAAATAAATGATCATAACTCAAACAATAGAAATGTTGGTGTAATTTTTTGCAACGAGAAAATGAAAAAATGCAAATCTTGTATTTACGCATGAATTTGAAGACAGGCTGATTTTGACTTCATTTCTAAAATAGAAGCAAATTTTTGAGACATATATAAATTGCTTTTCTTTGCCAATTCAACTTTCAAACTTCAATTCACACACACACAATAATGTTTCATGCCACTAGTTTTATAGTTATGATTGTCATGATATGGATACTATACATAATAACTTTTGTCAAAAAGATGTCAAACGAAATCATAAAGATCTGGCACCAAGCTTAGTTACGCATGATATGAACCATCAACAGGAAAGTTCAAATTTAGGAAGATAACACATGACTGAAAATGAAAATATTGGTTTTACTGGTCCAGAACAATAAATGTGGTGAATGAAATTTTACACAGAGTTACGCGGATCAGACTGAAAACCATGAGATCTGTCAACTCAGACGTATTCAGATCTAGAGGGCGTCCTTAGTACCATTTTGTAAGAGTAGTTTTTGTGGCATTTACATGTTTTATGTAGCATTTTTTCTGTTTGTAATTTGCGCACATCTATATAAAGGTATAATCATCATTGCTATGAAAAGGTTCAATCACTATTGGCGTTTCGGGATTATGGAGAAAATAAACATAGAGTCTGCAGCTTCTCCATCGTATTACTTCGTTATTTGCGCAAGTTAGAGCAAGGCATGTATTGGCCGTTTATAGAAATAACGCTCATATCAAGCTGTAGACAGGGTCTATCGGCTCCTCTTTCTGAAATCTCTCCGACGATTCAAAACTTTATATGAATCTAGGTTCTGATTTAAAAAAAAAACAACAAAACAGTTGAACTAATCCATGTTTAAACCCTGCAACAGTTTTACTGCACAAGTACATAGGATGTTGGCTTGAAAAAAAATAGATCTCAGATAACGAGGTTGGTTGATTTTGATTGTGAAATGCAAATGCGGACAGTTAATTCTAGATGTGCCCATTCTTTTGTTATGGATGTCTGTTACAACAACTCGGAAGGAAGAACTGCTCTATGTGCTAGCAAAAACTTATAAGAGAACTCAATAACTAAAAACAAAGAAGCGCAACTCTGTATATGATTGCTTTTCCTAGGATATGAAAACCATAATAGAAAAAAAAGAGAGGAAATTTACATTAAATTGGACAATGAGCCCATTTCTATTTTACAAAACATTGCTCACTAAATACACAATCCTGCCTTCAACTTCTTGGACAAAAACATCCATGTTTATAAGAAAAGAGTACCCGGCCTAGAATCTGATAGTGAATCATATAAAGGATCAAAAGCTCATAATATATACTCTGCCCTTGAAAGTTACAGAGCTCGACCAGAAATACCTTGTTGAGGAAGAATTAAACTAGGCCAGTCCATTGGACATTTTTTTTTTAATACCAGTATTAACTATTTTTATGGATGGATTTGATTTATTCCCTTCGTTTCTCCATTTTATAAAGTGATTTCTTTCAAGACTTCCTTCCCGGTGTAGTTAAGTAACCCTCAACCTTTTTCCCCCTTTATAATTTGCTTTTTTTCAAGGCCGAGGCTCTCAATACAGATTGACCGAATTTCGACATCCAACAGAAGACGCAAACTAGGGCTAAGGCGTAGTAGTCGGGGACCCGATAGTGCTTGTGACGAAATCTCATAAACACCTGCTATCAAATGCCGCTTTACTCGTGTTTCCATCGTATGCATTATATCATAAATGTTCAAGTGCGAACCGTATCACTCCAAACAAAACATCGAGAATCTGACACAAACAGGAAGGTCATCTAACCTTTATTTCTGCCATAATGAAACACATCGTAAAAAGTTAGAAGTAGGCATATTAAAGAAGACATTTTGCTCAAGATGTTAAGTTTTCTCGGTTAAACGCAAGTCTTAAATCGAAATGACACAAAAAAGTGCATTTTAGTGAGTTTCCTTTTATCCTCCAAAAGTCATTTAAATAGATAAGAGACATTGAAGAAAGAGAGCAGTTAGAAAACTGGCAAAGAACAAGAAAAAGCAAAGTTTGCGCAGAAGAAATTGTGGGAGACAGCTTACCTTGGGATGCACAGAGCACAAAACGAGAGGAATGAATTACTTGCGAGTGTGTATCAGACGTATGTAGATTAGATAGCTAAATAAATGAATAGATAGGAGAAAATGAAATTTAAAGAAAAAGAGAGATGGAGAGAGAAAGAGAAGAAGAAGAAGAAGAAGTAGAAGAAGAAGAAGAAGAAGAAGAAGAAGAAGAAGAAGAAGAAGAAGAAGAAGAAGAAGAAGAAGAAGAAGAAGAAGAAGAAGAAGAAGAAGAAGAAGAAGAAGAAGAAGAAGAAGAAGAAGAAGAAGAAGAAGAAGAAGAAGTAAAAGATGAAAGGAGAACATGACAGGTTGATTACGCGTTAAAGTGAATCACAAATAAAATGAAAGACAGATTGAATTGTTCATGCAACTATGACAAAGACTTTGTGCAGAGAAAAAAAAAAGATGGAAATATCGGAGATAGAAAATATTAATAAGATTGTGCACTTAAATCATGACATAAGTGCGGCGGTCTAACGAAGAATAAGTAATGCTAACATAGCGGAGATAATTATCATAATTTTCTTGTTCCGCATTCCACCAAACCTATTTTCTTCTTGCCAAAGAATGGAAATGTAAATATTTTTGTATTGGTGCTAAACTAAATCTAATGCATTGTAATTAGTCAAGCCTGTGTAATGCTTGCAAAATGTTTACACAAAGAAGCTTTTAAGAAAGCCCAGAAATAGCATAACAAACATCAATTACTCAATTTTTGCGTTCTTTCCTTAGGGGCCGTACTGATCCACAGACGCTGGTGATGGCTTGGCGGGATGGCACGCTGAGAATTTGGCTAATGAGTGAAAGATTGGTGGAGGCAGCGTCATGGGGAGATGAAGCTCTCTGCGGTTTAGTAACTACTAGGGGTCAGGAAAGTGGAAATATATGTTTGAAGACTTCAATGGACTAGAACGATAAAGACGCTCTAAAGAGCGCGTGGGCCGAATGTGCCAGAGAGAAATCAGAGGTCAAAAGAAGAAGTATAGGAAAAAGAAGATGCGAATACATGAAGTAGAGCGTAAGTAAAATGTCTGAGAGCAACTTTTTTTTTTTAATTTCAAGTCTAGAAGGATAAAAAGAAGTATGTCTGAACCCCCTCCCCCTCCGCCACCCTTTTTTTTTTTTTACACAATGTGTGTTTGTTTCTTTGTCGATCCGTCTCCGTGTTTGTATTGTGGCATTCAGGGTTAGTGCTTTTCCATCGAGAGACCTGATCCTATTTGGTTTTTGTAAAACATTACTTCATGTATACTGAGGCAGCCATGTTGTTAGACGATTTCAGCTTTGAGACTGTCTAAACACATTTCATTCTTTCTATTTTCCTCTAAACTTCTGCCTCTCTCTCTCTCTCTCTCTCTCTCTCTCTCTCTCTCTCTCTCTCTCTCTCTCTCTCTCTCTCTCTGTGTCTCCTCTCTTTCCTCACTATCCTCTATCCTTCCGTCAACTTTCTCTCTCTCCGCCCCTCTCTATCTTTTCTCCAGCTCTCTCTTTCTCCTCAGTCTCCTCCTCTTTTCCTCTCTTTGCTCCTCGCCAACTCTTACTGTAGTTGGCACCTCGATCCACATTTCCGGTTCTCTCTTGGTGCCATTCATCTCACAGCGCGAGAAGACAAGAGTAGCAGTTTAACAGACAGAAAGTTTTCTTCACTGTAGATGCTATATTGGATTATTCGAGAATATTGATAGACTCTCTCTAAACTGAAACGAAGAAATAGTAGCTTAGCTAAATAATGTCAACATATCTTATTGTTTAATCTGTTTCTGTCGGATGTGTCAGACTGATAGCGTCATTTTTTAACAATCGTTTCATGTATCAGCTTTATGAAATAGCAAAAGTTTAAAAATAAAAGTTAATAGAAAACAATTTATTCATTGATATCGATCGGCCATCTGAGAGGAAGGCTTCAATTAATAAAATTATCATACCATAACTTCATGGAAATTCGGGCGGGAAACAATCAGATGCCCGTATTTAGGGTATTACAATCTATAGAAAAGGTATGCTTAGATCTATCTTTAAAACAAACCTGTGCTACCTAGCTAAAAGTTAAGAACTCTTCCTAACATTCTTCTTCTTCTTCTTCTTCTTCTTCTTCTTCTTCTTCTTCTTCTTCTTCTTCTTCTTCTTCTTCTTCTTCTTCTTCTTCTTCTTCTTCTTCTTCTTCTTCTTCTTCTTCTTCTTCTTCTTCTTCTTCTTCTTCTTCTTCTTCTTCTTCTTCTTCTTCTTCTTCTTCTTCTTCTTCTTCTTCTTCTTCTTCTTCTTCTTCTTCTTCTTCTTCTTCTTCTTCTTCTTCTTCTTCTTCTTCTTCTTCTTCTTCTTCTTTTTATTATTAAGATAATAATCTCTTTCTTCCCCGCTCTTATTTGTCCTCATTCGCCGATTTCAAAGCAATACAATTTTTCTCCCCTTACTTCATGTAACTAAGTAATATCAGTAGATCGACAGCTTTATTGAATAGTAATTACAATCAACTACCTTTTCATCCGATCAATGATATAACTGTCGTTCGAGGCCATTTTCTTATCGATCATCTGGATGCTATTTGGATCCAATTTTGAAGTAGAAGACCATTGATTTGGTCGGATACGCCTTTACAACCAGCTCAATCCTCAACCTTATTCCTGCGAACGACTGACTGAGGCTAGTCTCTCAGATTATAATGGTTACACTGACCTGGCACTTGGCCATTGCTTTTGAGGTTACCGAGCAAAAAACGCCACCTGTTACTAACTCTCTGGGTGCATGTGTGCTTGCGGAGAAAACAAGCAAACAAAAAACAAAACATAACACGGCTTGAGTTTAAAAAATAATTCAACACAAAACTTCATGACATTTATACTTCTTACATGCACTTAGGCGCCTTATTGTTATTAAGGTAATGATCATCAAACATGAAGTATAAATAAATTACTAATTCAAACGCTATCTGCAGTCATGGTAGCCGAATTGTTGCCACGGCAACTTCCCCAAGTTTCATATCCTGCTTCTCAATTTCATTATACCGGCACCTTTTCTGTTGCCACAATCTCTCCTGTTAAAAAGTTTATCGTCAACTTTTGCTCATTCTCTTTTTCTTTCTATCTCCCTCTCTCTCTCTCTCTCTCTCTCTCTCTCTCTCTCTCTCTCTCTCTCTCTCTCTCTCACCCCCACCCGTACCCATTTGAGCATGATAATAAAATCACCATTCCTTCTTTCATTCCTTCCTCGGCCCCGTATTTAAGGCTATTTTTCTTGTCTGTTTAGAGTTTGATTTTTCAAAAGAAATGCTGTAACTGGAGCTGAAGTCTCTTCTTGCTTTGCCAATACATTATTATTATTATTATTATTATTATTATTATTATTATTATTATTATTATTATTATTATTATTATTATTATTTAGCTTGCTGTGCCTCTATCGGCTGTGAATGTTAGAGGTAAAAATTGTTCATAGTACCAGTGGAAGTCGTCAATATTTGGACATGTGGAGTCTTCTCTCTCCCGCGGCCTCCGAGCAATTAGAGCAACATGGCCACGGCATTGATAAATGAATGAATGATGATAGTAATTATTGCCTACTGGCCTCAGCTTCTTGCGCTGCAACAAATGTCGGAGTTGTTCTTAATTGTGCTCTATTCTCGCCCGTAGAAACTCGTGCATGTGAGAATCGTGTTGCTAATTTCTCGCCAAACTATGGTTAATAGAATATATACCGTCTGGTCATAAGTTCACGTCTTACTTTAACATCCTGTCTATACGATTTATACTCTTCTACGATTAATTAATCTGATTCAAAAGTTAGTGGCCTTGCCATCCTATGCATTTCTTTTTAAAAATTGTTAGAGATCGTTGCATTGAATTTATATAAAAAAATGATAATGGCATTGAATGGTATTAATATGAAGGAGGAGGGATTTCGTATTTGAGAATAAAGCATTTCTATGAGTGACAAAGCAATTCAATCTGAATTCAAATTTCTATACATCTCTTGTGGCATTCAGGTAACTATAAAAACTTAAATTATAATGAGAAAATCATCAAAATTAATAAAAATTGTCGCCCCAATGAAAAAATAAAAACGTACTGGAAAAATTTGATCCAGTGATATGCAAGGATTTAAGAAACTAAATTTTGTAACACAATATTGCCCGTATTTTAAAAGACAAAAATCTACTATTGCACAAGGAAGGCAACAGTCGAAACTTACTGGAGAGGCATATAAATTCCTAGTTAAAACACAGGCATTAAATTGTCTGACATAAAAAAGGTTCATTAAAAAGAATAAGTCTTAGCACGCTAAAATGATATAAACAATATTTCTTTCTTCGTCATCAAACAATTCATATCGGGGTCAAGCTGGTTCACATCCCTGGATCTGCCTTAAGCTAAGTTTGTTGCTAACAACATTCAAACATCAACACAAGGAGATCTTTTGAACATGGTAATTGTGGATGGATGCCGACTCCTTGGATTTATTTGGACAGAGAGGAAAAACAAACTGAAAGAACACTTTCCAATTTGTTTCCTCCAGCTACAACTAGGGACAAAAAATTATGATTTTAAACAGTCTGAGAACAGTAAAATGACACACATTCAAAGCAAGGCTATCCAAGTCATTATATCAGTTCCATTATGCATCTGGATTACTCTTACTGTTACCAGTGTTAGCAACAGTAAGCTAAAGATTTGATTACCACGTGTTACTAAGGGAAACGGACATCCGGACTTTTTTTTTCATATTTTCACACCTGGCTTTTCTGTTAGGAGTATAAACTTTCTTCAGTGATGTCATACAACACAGAATATCCCGTATCAGCCATCATTCTCTTCAAAGCCCAGATCGAAATTAAGCGTTAACCCCGATCTGTCACTTAATAACTTTCAAAGAGCACTCAAATGGAGTCAGAACCCGAACTGCACTTTTGATAAAGTCGTATCCTTCAAAAGGTTCTTTTGCGTTCACAGCCGATTCTTATTGCCTGAATTTATTGTTTGGCACAATTAATCACTATGTCACAGCAAGTGTCATCGTGACACTCTGATACAAGCTCATAATTGTCTATGTGACCCCAAAGACTTGATCCAACAGAAGATTGCTCGACATATATATTTTAATCAGATCTAATACGAAAAGATTGGCTTATCAAATCTCTGCCAAAGGATAAGAGTTAAAAAAACGAGGTCGCTAACACATACCCCAGTACCAGCGTGGATCAACTAGAGAAAAAAAGGGTTCCAGATAAGAATGACTTTTTCAACACGAGAGAAGAAAATTTGGAGAGAGAGAAAGAGAGAGAGAGAGAGAGAGAGAGAGAGAGAGAGAGAGAGAGAGAGAGAGAGAGAGAGAGAGAGAGAGAGAGAGAGAGAGAGAGAGAGAGAGAGACATAGGAATGAAAGAGATGACAGAGAAAAAAACTGAAAAAATCACAGAATCTTGCTAATTGTGCCCATAAACTCAGCTGCTATATGCTGCAACTCAATCGTTACCCTATCATTTCTTACATTATTTAAAACATTTTACGCAGACTACAGATGCGCGGTTTTTATTCGTTTCATCCAGTACCACATAACATATAGATAACATTATGGATAACAGCTGGTCCTATTTTTATTGAGTAGTACTTTTCAAAGATCCGGGGTATAAATATTAATATTCCCAAATATCAAATATATTTTCTACCCTTATAAGAGTAAAAAAAAAATAGAGAGAGAAGAAAAGGTTTCGGGAAAATCAAATTTATACTCGTTCACAAAAATTAGAATTATCCATGAAGAATCCTTTCATAAGTTGATTAGGAAAAAGTTCTGCTCCGCCTGTATCACGGATCAACATTTGAGTCTTTAATGAATAGAGTTAGAGCCCACAAGCAGAACTAAAAAGCGCAAAAATAACAAACAATCAATAAATAGACGTGATTGCAAAACTATTTTACTAAAAAATTAAAAAAAAAAAGCAGCTCAAATTCAAGGCATGGATATTTCTCATATTATTTCATTTTTTTTATTGTTGAGGGCGGAGTGTTTATAAAAAAGGTGGAGGGGGGGGGGAGAAGAAGAGGAGGATGGGCAAATGGGGGGTGCAAATCTTATTCAGATGAAAAATTCATCTTCCTTGAATAAAGCTCCTACTGCAAATCCATGAAGATCTAAAAGGTAATTTGATAAGAAACACAACCCTCGTCTGATCACTTTCTTTTTTTCTTCTTTTTTTTTTTTTAGTGGTGCAAACTTTGCCTGACCAGGTGGAAAAAAAATTCTTCAACTTCAACACAGATCATCCCAAGCAAAAAAGTCAGTCAATCGCTTTTGCCTAGTTGCGAAAACGAGTCATAGTGTTATATTCATTTAATCATGAAAACTCACACACGAAGACAATTTATCTGAATTCTTTGTAGTTTGATTTTTTTTTGTATCAAATAGGCTTATTTGTTAGTTGGTAACTTGATAAATACAAGCATGTATTATATCTATTTTTCGCATATCCATACAATTTTCTAGCTCTTTTTCCTTCAACTATTCTACTTTGACCATGCGGTCTTTCTCCACTATCACTTGCCTATCTCCGTTGCCCACCATACACTCTTTTCTGCTTCCTGTCTGATATTTTGATCAGTCTGCCCGAGTTATTATTTCCCAAAGCTCTTTCACAAATCTCCCAACTCCAACCGAATCCAAACATGTTTATGTCTGCGTGTTCGCGTCACATGTCACTTACTCCAGTAACTTGGTCAAGCTTTACGTAAAATAAAAAGCTTAGTCCAGTTACGCCTGGTTATATCAGAAAAGGTGAGCCCCTACATGCGTTCTAATTTTATGAACCAACTTTGGCTGCTGGCCACGATCAAATAATCTGAGGGTAGACGCCCTGAATCGAACACTCATTTATTTCGACATTTTTTTGAGAATGAATCTCTCATAACCACACACAAATTAAACATTGACCTTTATATAATTTCCAACGAGTGAACAAACTTTAAAGTACTTAAAAGAAAGAGAAGTAGATAAGAAGGAGGAGGAGGAAGAAGAAAAGGACGAGGGAAAAGGCGAGGAAGATGAGAAGAAGGACGAGAAGGAGGAGAAAGAGGAAGAGGTGGTGGAGGAGGAAGAAGCAGAAGAAGAAGAAGAAGAAGAAGAAGAAGAAGAAGAAGAAGAAGAAGAAGAAGAAGAAGAAGAAGAAGAAGAAGAAGAAGAAGAAGAAGAAGAAGAAGAAGAAGAAGAAGAAGAAGAAGAAGAAGAAGAAGAAGAAGAAGAAGAAGAAGAAGAAGAAGAAGAAGAAGAAGAAGAAGAAGAAGAAGAAGAAGAAGAAGAAGAAGAAGTGATGCTTGGAACAAATCTTAATATTCCTCTACAAGATAAGGAATAAATAATTGAAAGTGATCTATTTACAACGAAATAAATCATACCATACTTTTAACGAGGGTCAACAAAAATATTAGCTTGTGGCGCGCTCCGCCCATTCGACTGTTTGCGCCGGTTACAACTCAGTTACGGCTGGCTAGGCCGACCCGCTGGGATCCTCCCTCAAGTGACCGCACTGACCGCTAGGAATGCGGTCAAACTTGCTGACTGAACATAATATTATGATAATAATCATACTCTCCCTCGCCAGTGTTTTCCACTTTTCTTCCCCCCCCCCCTTTCTCTCTCTCTCTCTCTCTCTCTCTCTCTCTCTCTCTCTCTCTCTCTCTCTCTCTCTCTCTCTCTCTCTCTCTCTCTCTCCCTCCCCCCCCCCTCTCCTTAAGGCAAGGCAAGGGTGAAAAATTATCCTTCTTTCCTCGCTTATGATCCTTCTCTTCGGTTTAATGTATTCAGTCTTTCTTCTTCCATCTCTTTTTCCGCCCCTTACCACTTTTTCTTTTCTTTTCTTTTTTTTTTTTGTTTTCGTCCTTGATTTCATAACTTCCAAGCACCGTGGTGTAAAGATTTTCCTACTGTCAGTAATTGTTGCAAATGCTCATTTTTCAAAAAGGTACCTTTTAGTTTTCAAGTTTAACTTTCTTCATCCTTCTTATGTCTCAATCTCTTTTTATCTTTCCTTCTCTCTTCGAGTTTCCCTATTGCCCGAAAATCTAGATATTCGTTAAAAAATCCAATATACTTGAAATTGTTTATTTCTTCTTCCTCCAACGTTATATAGTCTTTTGGACTTTGTCCTACTCTTCCTATCTCGCTGCCTCTGTATCTCCATCCACTCCTGTTATTCTGTTTTTATGCATGTCTAGCTTGTCTCATTTCAGTTCCATTCTGCCAGTTGGCTTGTAAGACATGTTCCTTCAAAACCCAGCTTTTTTAGAATAACGTTCCAGTGGCAATCACCACAAGTCAAACTCCTACGCCTTCGAACTTGGTCAGTTGCGCTGCGTCCTCCCTCCCCAGGACCCCCCCCCCCCCCGGTAAGAATTACCTAATCTTCCTCACCAGGTCAGTAGTGGAGCGTGGGTTATCGCTGCAACCATTCCATCTCCCTCACCACACCGTTCTCTTCTCAGGCTTCCACGCTATATGACCGTCTGTGTCCCTTTCCCTTCTGTTGTGTTGGCTTCACACTTTGTGTTACGTCTTCCCTGGGTCTATTATCGCTCACCAACTGTGAGGGGGCGTAACTGCAACAAGCCAACAAGTTTGAACCAGTTGCCAGGATTTGTTTTTGTAGGTCGATTATCTGTATATATATATATTGACGTGTATGCCTTTGGGTGTCTCGACGTTTGTTACGAATAATTGTGGATTTTATTGCATGTTCAATGAAAGCAAGCAACTGGGGAAGAGATAAAGAGAAACTACGAAAGTAAAATATATGATGTAAGTGAATGACCCAAAAAAAAAAAAAAAAAAGAAAATCGAGAGAGAAAGAATGTGAACCAAAACAAAATATAATAAGGAGTACATGATAACTAAAAGTACTGCTTTTTACCATTTTTCATAACGTTCCACCACTCCTTGATTTTGCTCGTGCCTCCATTTCCTGGGGAAAAAAAAAAAGAAATATGGCACTGTGATTTTGAAATCCATGTATTGTACAAAACTCACCATACTATTGCTCAACAGATTAGAATCAATCGTAATCAACAATAAAACAAATGAAAACAATTTTTTTTCTTTTCTCCCACCCCCCCCCCCCCTCTCCCAACCACCAAAAAAAAAAAAGAATCTCATAAAACAATCAAGAAAAAAAACCCAACTGTTCTTGAGCTATCGAAGGTCGATGTATGAATTACATTTCAGAAATATTTTATTAATAATAATAAAATAAAAAGCTAATCTAAAACAAGCTTTGTGTTTACCCATCAGTATAGAATAGAAATAAGTACGCACCAATTAGCAACATCGTATTAAGATTGTCAAGTACTTCATTGATACAGTTTCCAAGGGAAATACCCAATCATATGGGTAATTAGCTAATTCTTAACTTTCCATCCACATCCATTAAAAAAAAATCATTCAAACGTTTCTAAGAAGAAAATGGATTTCCGCAATAAGTGTCACACGGTGCGCTGCCTTGGGGGGTTCGTAGCTGACCATTTACTTAACGTCGATGATAATGAAAGTTTAAAAGGTTCAACAAATATACCTGAATTTATGAAATTACCGCAGTTAATTCTTTATTTCAGAGACACAAAATCTACAAATCAGAAAAAAAAATTATCGCTTGGAACAGCTTGAAGATTTAAACTGCCTTTGAAGAACATTTTCCATCGAGATAATTCTATAAACGATGTTTACGTGCCAGACTAACGTGTTATGACGATAAGTCGAACATGACTTTTTGACTTTAGAAGGTAGGATTTAAAAATACTAAAAAAAATGGAATTTGTCTCGGCATCTGCTATGCTCAAAAGTCTGATTGTCTCGTAAGGGACTATATCACTAGTGCACTCAGCTTAAAGTAAATCAACACGACCATTCAAATGACTCCGGCTTCTGCGCCTCTTAATCCATCTACCCCACCCTACACATCCCCCTTGTTTACCCTTCACACCATATTATGTTATCAATGCCAAAACTTTTCACATGCATCTGGGCAAGAACAGCAGAATTAAGTCACTGCGATAAGTACATCAACAGCACAGCAAAAACAGCGATATTATTAAGCTCAACGACAGCACTACAAATGCTAACCACAAAGCCGAAAAATAGGTTAGCGCTAATGAAAATATCCGATTACTAGATCTAAAAAGGAGAAAAATGGTTAAGATACATGTTATTTGATGTTTTTCCCTCCCTTTTTTGGATTTAAATACACAAACAGCAGCTGTTGAATTTCGACCGAGATAAAACTGATAGGTGGTTCGCATTCTCAACCCTCCTATTCTGTAGATTGGGTATATGTTTAGAATCCATTAAGCTTCGGCATTTTAAACAGATAGAAGTAGAGGGTGCGAAAGAGAGAGAGAGAGAGAGAGAGAGAGAGAGAGAGAGAGAGAGAGAGAGAGAGAGAGAGAGAGAGAGAGAGAGAGAGAGAGAGAAAGAGAGAGAGAGAGGAGAGAGAGCGAGAGAGAGAGAGAGAGAGAGAGGGGGGGGGAGGGGGAAAATCTGTAGAGGGAGATAGAAAAAAAATAGGTAAGGCCAATAGATAATAAAGAAAGGCAATAGGTAGATAAATAGAGAGAAAGTAAATTTATAAAGAAAGAGAGAGAGAGAGAGAGAGAGAGAGAGAGAGAGAGAGAGAGAGAGAAGGAGGTAAATCCTTTGATAACTATATTGGCAGATGAAATAATTATAAATGTCTTTCCCTGCTGCATGTTCCACTTTTCTTGTCGAGATTTTTTTTCTTATTATTCCAGTATGGCAAGCAGACTTCTCTCTCTCTCTCTCTCTCTCTCTCTCTCTCTCTCTCTCTCTCTCTCTCTCTCTCTCTCTCTCCCTCCCCCACCCTTTCTCTATCTCAAGATCTTTCAGTCTGACTCTTCATCTCTCTATCTTTGCAAGTCTGTTTGACTGTCTGTCTGTTTCTCTATCTCTCGTTCTCTCTCTTCTTCTCTGTCGCTTTCCCTTCCTCATGACTGCTCTATTTTTTTTTAATTGTTTTTTGCTCTATTATTTTCTCTCTCTTATATGTCTAAAATATTTACCCCCATTCCATGTTCAGTTCTTTTCAAACGTTCTCTATCTTACTCCACTGTCCATCTGTTTCTCTTTCTCTCTTTCACGCTTTCTTAGTCTCTCACTTTCTCTGCTGTCTTTCCTTCTCTCTATTTTTCTCAGATATATTCTCTTCCCTATTCATTTGTTATTCACATATATCACTCTGGCAAATCCTATCCTCAAAGAAGAATAAAAAGGACATTTCCCATCGTTATTTCGTTCGATTACGCCTGACGCACGCGCACACACACACACACACATATTAGGCTTGAAATAAATGGGCAAAAGGAAAAAAAAACTTACTCAGAAAGCAATACACTACAAACAAAAGAACACTCTCTCTCACACACACACACACACACGCCAACTCAACGTCGTGATCTGGCCAGTATCCAACGTAACACTTTGACATCATACACAATGCATGCTGTGCTGAGCTCTCTTTTTGACATAAGACACATAGTTACTTACGTACGTAAACACAACAAAAACAAAACACGAGAAGAGAAGCAACACTTGGAGAATATTGACTTTATCATTCAAAGATCTACAATGGAAGTAAACATGTTGACGTTTCTTTCGATGGATCCCATTGGCTGAATTCCAGGTTTCGCCGCGCGCCTTACCGCTAAGAGCATGCAAGACCTACAAAGTTATCACGATCTCCTTCAACAAGATCTAGGCCGACCGATAAGATCAGACCGACATGTCGGACGGGACAATCTAAATGCAGTTCTGCTGTCCCATATCGACGTCTCACTTTAATTTTTGGCAAGTGTCAGATAACCTGTTCCCCTTGTTTTAAGTACTGACACACTCAACCTGTCCTTAAAGATATTAGCAACTGTACTTAAATTATATATATATATATAATGCTAATGCGCTCACTAATAATACACAAAGCAGTGCGAGTTTTCGGTGGGATAGTTATTAATGATTTATCGGCGCAGCCCAACCTGCATGAATTTGAAGCTCAGTAATAAAAAGATTAATTTTATCATATCCTCTCATTGGTCATGTTGCTGTTTGTTGAGAAAGTATGCAGAAAATGAATATTTTCAATCGATCCAATCGCATCCATCAGTCTACCCATCCATCCATCAATCACTCACTCATTCACTCACTCACTCAATCAATCAATCTAATTATCTATCTATATATCTATCTATCTCAATATATATATCTTTCTCTCTTACTCTCATTCTCTTCCAACTTCACTCGTTCAAATCTACGTCTCTTGACACGTACTCTAAAATCAATCTTTGAGCAGGTATCCTTTTTATCTAGCATATCACGCACGTTCGTTGACTCCAATTTTAAAATAAACGTTTAATAACTAAAAAAAAAAAAATCCTGCCTTAGATACACGCTGGACAGAGTGAGGTGAGGAATCGAGCTACATCTTCGGAAGTTTTATACACGACTGTTACACATGTACAAGATGAAAAGGTCGACGCTAAATGACATGATTTTTAAGAAATATTTTTAAAGCAAAGTTTAGCTTAGAGCATGTCAGACGAGTTGGAGTGTCAATGAATTAACTGATAAGTAAACTAGAAAAATACTTATTTTCCCTCTATAACTACGAGGTAGTTGCATTCAAAGCACAAAAAAAAAAAACCCCAACAAAAACGAAAAAAAAACCCAAAACAACAACAACAAAAAAAAAAGAACGACACAAAACAGACAAACCACAACACACACACACATACACAAACAAAACAAATAATGAAATAAAAATTACACAAACGGACATGCGTAAATCCCATCATGCGAAATGTCGTTATCTAGAACAATGTTTTGTGAATTTGTTAAAGTTCAGGTTTACATGAGACATATTTACAACCTTCTCACAAACAGTACTTTAGGATAATATTGATAAAAACAATCTCATCTAAATAAAACGGAAACTCGATATGCAAACGAAGTATGTGACCGATTTTTAGATTATAAACAACATGCCACCATGTATGAGTGATAAAAAAATTGAAAAAAAAAAGTATTCGGATAGTCGAACGTAAGCCACGAATGCAATGAAATGTGCGAATGGATTTGATTAAAATTCGTAGGTTGCGTCCCTTACACTGCTGGCTGGTAGTATACAAAGTTCTCCACCGAT
>JAWDGP010003760.1:1292500-1297500 GCA_033675545.1 Elysia crispata
GTTATGAAGCACAGCGATTTCAGTCGAAAAGTGTTTTACTTTTTTGTTTGTAAACTTGTGGGTTTTACTGATCATAGATCAACTTTCTTTTGGGGATTAGAATATCTCCTCCTTAGCTGTGGGGCTGCTTTCCTTCTTTCTGTCTCCATCCCTCCAACCCTCTCTCTCACTCTCTCTCTTCTATGATTCTCCCTTCATTTCTGTTTTTTCCCTGATTTTCAGACAACAGTCCTCTCATCACTGAAGAATTGGATCAACGGCTTAATACACCCATGACATGTGTGATATCCGGCCCCTCTCAGAAGTGTCAGATCCTGTTACAGACCAAACTGAGCGCCGCATCCTGCCCGAGCCAGGCAACTCGATCTGACAGTCTTTCCACCTTTCCAATACGTGAGAAGGGATCAATCACACCCTGCAGGGCTACTCTTGTCATTCACCCGAAAATTGATGACGAAAACCTAGGTCAAGGTAGGGAAGTGATTGCTTCTATAATTATATGTATGAATTCGACCTAAAAAAGCTCTCATGTGCACTGTTGATAGAGATGGTAGAGGAACGGCATGAGAGAAAAAGAGAGCGAATAAATAAAAAGAAACGAGGAACTGGAAAAACAAAACAAAAAGGATGACTAAGGGAGAGAAAGAAAGACAAAGAAAATGAGCGAGAGAGTCAGATCGGGAGAGATAATATACAGACACATAGATAGATAAATAGATAGACAGAGAATGAGAGAGAGAGAAACAGAGAGAGAGAGAGAGAGAGAGAGAGAGAGAGAGAGAGAGAGAGAGAGAGAGAGAGAGAGAGAGAGAGAGAGAGAGAGAGAGAGAGAGAGGAGCGAGAGAAGGGAGGAAAGGAGAGAGATAATGCATTAAAAGTGTTTTTGAGTTTACCATGTCATTGTCTGTTTGAGTGCTACCTGCTGTTACATTCGGGATTATAGAGAAAAAGATATCCCCTAAGAGGACATAAAGTTGCGACCTTGCACGCACTTCAAGTTTACAACATTTTCCACACATTCGAGTAATTTTCAATATTACTTCTTAATTATTCTTTTCTTCATGACCTCTACTTCCCTCATATTCTTCCACTTTTTTTGTGTGTCAAACATTGCTTTCACAGCTTATTATTTCTATTCCTACGTTACCCTATTACTATTTTACCGTTTACAACGACTACAAATATTACTACTACTGCTGCTGTTGCTACTACCACTACTACAATAACAACTACTACTAATACTATTACTACTTCTACTACTACTAACTACTACTGCTACTACTACTGCTACTACTACTACTACTACTACTACTACTACTACTACTACTACTACTACTACTACTACTACTACTACTACTACTACTACTGCTGCTGCTGCTCTTCCTTATTCTCCTTCTCCTCCTTCCTACTACTACTACTACTACTACTACTACTACTACTACTACTACTACTACTACTACTACTACTACTACTACTACTACTACTACAACTACAACTACTACTGCCACTACCGCCACCACCACTACTACTTCTACTACTACTACTACTACTACTACTACTACTACTACTACTACTACTACTACTACTACTACTACTACTACTGCCACTACCGCCACCACCACTACTACTTCTACTACTACTACTACTACTACTACTACTACTTCTACTACTACTACTACTACTACTACTACTACTGCTACTACTACTGCTACTACTACTACTACTACTGCTGCTGCTGCTGCTGCTGCTGCTGCTGCTACTACTACTACTACTACTACTACTGCTACTGCTACTACTACTACTACTATTACTGCTACTACTACTACTACTACTGCTGCTGCTGCTGCTGCTGCTGCTGCTGCTGCTGCTACTACTACTACTACTACTGCTGCTGCTGCTGCTGCTGCTGCTGCTGCTGCTACTACTACTACTACTACTACTACTACTACTACTACTACTACTACTACTACTACTACTACTACTACTACTACTACTACTACTACTACTACTACTACTACTACTACTACTACCTCCAGTTCTAGATGACAACAAGCAAATGTATTTACATTTTGTCTTTGCAACTTTTATCTATACAAGAATCTAATTTTTTTTGGTTCTAGTAAAAAAAAAAAACATAGTCGATAAATGAAAACCATTGTTCTTTTTTCAACACGAAAATTCGAAATGTACACAAATAACTTAACCCAAAATTTTCTAATACAATACGTAGTCTTTGGTCCCATCACACCACAATTCTGCTTGACTTGGCAATCTGAGACTTTGCGCGGTCACGTCCAACCGAGTCCTCTCGACTTGATTAAAACAGTCTTGGGTTTCCAGGCGATACCCGCATCGACCATCAAGCACGGCATGGCCACTACCCTCCCCTTCCCATGTGTCATGCTCCGCCTTTCACCTTTCCTCCAAGTGCATAATAGATCTAGACCTTACTGGGTAGGGCATGCAAACTGATGCCAACCTGAAATTTGGCCGGCCCTAGACCCCTGCCGGACCAATCCATCACCAAAACCTGCTCCGGTCAGTTATCTCTATGGTGTAAAGGCGGATACCGAGTGCCGTTTACATTGAGCTCGTAATTATCTGGCAACGGTAATTGTTTCGGGAGGTCGCGGCGAGATTATGATTGCAAGGTTATGCAAGAGACCGAGGTCATTATGTATAATCAATGGGCTGTATCTGTATTCTTGACAAAATCCGGTTCATAAATCATTTCGCCTTTCTATCTTTACATTCTAATCTGACGAAGATCCAATTTGCACAAAAATTTTAATAAAAGTCGTCTCCCTTTTCGTTTTAGTCCAGAGACTGTTTAATTGCACGCAGAACAAAGTTTGCTTTCTCGCCCTAGACAAGGAAATATTATCTTCACCTTAAATCTAACAGCAATTTATGAGTAAAAGACTGGTAAAAATTCGTCAGATCAAAAAGAAATCTTTGAGAACACTAAAATTTAGCTCATAGAATAAATTTAGAAGAGCCTTTTACTATATGTAATCATAAATCACCAGCCTGCCCATTACACGCACTGTTTAAAGATTTCAGAGATCCTCAAGTTTGCTTCATAGTCTTAATAAATTAAAAAGAATGAATAACAGTCAAAGAAGCCAACCACATCCATTATTTTGACTACATGCTCAGTAAGACGCCAGAAACATTTCTCACTATGCTCTACATCACTCCAAGTAAAGCCAATTTCAAACTAAATTGGTTTTGGAAAGGAGCGTCATCTGTGGTTTAAAACTAATAAAAGTTGAACTGCACAAATTTGAAACAAACAGAGCAGAAATGGAGTTCAGTCACATTAAAGGGCTCAGCACTTCGCTGTTTGAAAGAAAAGCGATCCTGTGATAGGAGGGTTTTTAATTCATCTAATCTTTATGACAGGAAGCTGGCTGAGGAGGTGCTTGATCCCTTGAAAGCTTATTCTTTCAGACCAAAGTTGAAGCCAGGTCGATCTCGAGAGCATAACAATGGCTGGTACAGATCGCGAGGATTAACATGCAGCGGCCGTTACCTCTCTGCAAGAAATTCTGAAGTTATGTTTAGACACCAACTTGTTTTTTTCTCTAAGCCTTCACTAATTCTTTGGACTAGCTCAAGTAGGATGGTTGGAAATCCGGAGAAAAATGACAAAAAGTCGAAAACATTTTTGCTCTGTAAGTGAACTTACCATGATTGCAAGCTATGCTAACACAGCTTATTTGTCATAACGGCTAAGTCATTTCTGCACGTTCATGCAGGTTGAAATCAAAAGAATCAAAGATGTCGCAAAGTTAAAATAAAACATAATTATGAACCTATGTAATATAACATGAAAGATATATCGTTGAGTATATTAAAAAGAATGATTAAAAAAATTTACCCCAAAAATGCTCCCTTTTCTTTGTGACGGGTGTGTTTCTATAAATGATATTTATGAGAAGGAAACAGTTTTCAAAAGGCCGTTATATGTTATTGATGATTGCTTTACCGTCCTGTGGTTTTATAGAATGTTAATAAACTTTCAACTCTCCAACCTCTAATGTTGCTGTGGACTGGCTAGCTCTCCCAGTGTGATGCACTCAGGGGTAAACAAGACAACGATAGGAACTTAGAAGCTTTAGCTTTAAGATCACCTCAAAAAAAAAAAAAAAAAAAAAAAATGCAATAATTAGATATCCTTAACGAAAGAGATACGGTAATCTAACAGTAAAACCTAGCACTTCCTCATTCGCATTTTTATATCAACGTTAACTAAAGATCTCAAATTTTGATTCTTTTTCAAGGGGAAATCAAAATGCTAATATTCTTTGAAAATATTGTAAAGATCAATATTGTTTAGCTCAACTTTTTAAGGATATTTCTATTTCACAAGATTCAATATTTAGATCTAGATCTAACTTTGAATACTGGGTACATATATTCTCTTTCACCGGCATGACTTTGTGTAAATAGAATAATCAGAAAAATTTCATTAGATGAAGCTAAGAGGTTGGATCGGCCACTAGGTTGCAGATCAACTTATTTTCCTCACGTAATTTCTTGTTGCATCGCTACATTTGCTTTTTGTTTGCCTTTCATAATCATAATCAATACTGTCCAAGTCTTTATGTTATTCCTTAAAAGCAGTCTCAAATATAAAAATTAATCTGTGAAGAACAAACACTAAGGTTTTCAGAGAACGATAGAAGATAATTATAGTCTACCGTACTCTGGTGCAGGAAAAGAACATGATGACTTCCACATGCATTATGCAATCTCTATCTTTTTGTATTCTTATCCTTTAGATTTTCAAATCATACTATGCTGAATAAAAAATTAACGTAAAAAAACCGAACAAAACTTTATAAGTTTGTTTTTATCTTCAGCAAAGACAACAATAAGATGATTTTGCTGCTACCTTTCTATTCGTAAATGCTATGTACGTCACTATAAAAAGCGATCTTGGAGAACTTAACCAAGTAGCTACAAAAGGAAAGCTATAAATCAAAAGAGAGAAA
>JAWDGP010003760.1:1302500-1305000 GCA_033675545.1 Elysia crispata
TCCTCATTCTGCGTGGAAAAGACTTTAACCGTATGGTTACACTTAATTTCGCATTTTAAAATTGAGTATTATAACACGTCCTCAGATTAAAAAAAATATTTCTCTAACCACGTGACTTAAATGTATATATATATGAATCACCAAATAATCATGATTATTCTGCTGAAATAAGAAGCAAAAAAGCTTGAAAAGCGTTGAATGCAGGTCGTGGAAACAATTGAGAAAAAAAAAAAAAAGAAAAAAAAAAAAAAAAACCCCAAAAACTGCTAGCTTGATTTCGATCGTGAGAATTATCGTTACTTTAGGCAAATGGTATCTCCGGACGCATTGATTTAATTCGTCCATAATTCAAATTTACATTGATATCATGTTCTAATCTTTTGTTGCGCTTTTCACTGGACACTGACCAATTCAAAGGTTACAGAAGTCATGAGGAATAACAAACATTCATGGAGTTCTTGATTCATATTACAATACACTCAGGTCAAGCTCATCTCAATATCGTCCTCAATCTTCACAATAATCATTATGACTGACGGTTAATGTACAAAGCTGTAATGACATTTTACTTCTATGGTTTAGGCACCGAAATGATCTCTAAGTAATGCATTTCACACGAATTATGACTCAATATGGAAACAAAGAATCTCTTGCGTCTGTCTTTACAGAGACTCCTCTGCAAACAAGTATACAAACTTGACACAAACCGAAACTTAACATCACTTGCTGCCCCCTCAAGAAGACCTCAAAAAGTCAACCTTCTTCTCTTCCACAATATTCTATCACGGCAATCATTGACTGAAATGTCAAGAGGCTCGATAGATTTATTTCTATCTGATGTATTCGTTTTGTTTGGGTGTTGTTCACTTCTTACGGTATGGAAAGTTTTGTTTTATGCCGAACACAATAGTTATTAACAGAAGGATTTGGTGGAAGCTCGTATAATCAGGCGTGTGGCAGGATAAAAAAGAAGAAAAAATCAGCAACCAGTAAAGGCTATAAGATTATTAGGAGTATAAAAAATAGCCCACAAAGAGCAGAGGTGAGAAGCAAAACTCTACGTATTTATAGAAAGTTTTTAAATAACTGAAAGGTCGACATGTGCTGCATCCATCCATCCATTTTCTTTCGTTCCCCCAGCATCAGAATTGGTTCACTTCACGATTCTCTGTGTCTATAGAGGGACAGGGAACGAATACACTTGACCCTGAGTTTCCGACTGTATTGCAATCGTAGCGTTTTATCTCCAGAGCTGTTTTTCCGGCCTATCTTGTTCATCTTGTCTTTGTAGTTCAGATGTTGACCTTACTCTCCATTTGTAACAAAGTAAGCGAATGTTTGGTAAAGAAAGTGGTATCGACTCGCATCCAAGAACCACTCGTTGTGCTAGACACGAAAAAACAAGAGATGCCTTGTTTTCTCAACGTTCAGCCCTTTGTTTCCAGTTTCTGTCTTTGTAACCTTATTGATCTCAGATACTGGCCCTTTCTCTCTTGCACTGCCAGTAGGTGAGCAACTTAAAATGAAAATATATCCCAGAAGATTATGCTTCTACATTGAAAAGAAAGCTTTACTTCTGTTTAAGGACATTAATTTAAATTATAGGATTGAGCGTTTAAAAATAACAGGGAGAAAAAGATTAAAAAAAAACCCACGCAGAAGTAGATATTACAGAAAGATAACAATATGGAAAGAGTGTGAGAAATAAATGGGTAGACAAACATTTACATAAAGAGAAAAAGAGTCAAAGAGAGAGGGAGAACAAGATTGGGGTATATATCTATCTATCTCTGTTTCTCTCTCTCTCTCTCTCTCTCTCTCTGTATATATATATATATATATATATATATATATATATATATATAGAGAGAGAGAGAGAGAGAGAGAAACAGAGATAGATAGATAGATAGACAGAGAGAGACAGCGATAGAGAGGACGTGGCAGAAAGCTATAATGTCAGATATTATTTTGACATAGAAGATGGATGAAAATGCATCTAAATCTTCGCAGATTCCAAGTGTCGTTCAAGGTGAGTAAAATGGTACATTGCCGTTGTGTTTAAAAACAAACCAAAACAAACCAATAAGGTTCTACAAGCGACTGAGGACTGAAGCGTCATAGACGAAGAGTCAGTCGCGAAATATGAGAGACCATTCCCGGACTGCGTGTACCGGCACTAACTCTGCTGCGGCTATTGGGAAGCTACAAAGATTAAATGCAAAGGGCATAATAAACTTTACGTTGTTATATTTCTACCTGGAAACTGAATCATATTTTCTTAAAAATTAGGATTATTTTCATGATATTTAGTTCAAGGATGTAGTTTCTAACAGTTGGCTTTATTTAAAAAATGACAGGCTTACTTTTAACATTAATTAGCCCTACGACATTTCTGCGACCTTCATATTTTTCTTTGAAAGGAGAGAGAATAATAGAATGTAGTCTACAGTATTTTTTTTTAAGTTACACCCTCCAAGTTAGTTAATCTATTTTTTCCACA
>JAWDGP010003760.1:1307500-1325253 GCA_033675545.1 Elysia crispata
TAATCCTTTTTGGCCTCGGGGAAGATACACTCACTTTAACCCCGCCAATGTCAAGAGAAGACGCAAATTATTCAATGTTTCTCTCCGCATGAGTCACTGCAAGATAAATCACCAGTTATTTGATTATTCCTCACGACAGACCGCCCAGAGCTAGACTTTCACTTAGAGTATTAGTGTCTGTGCAAAATTTTATATCTTTGACCAACTCCACAAAATTTCATGTTTTTTGCTTTTCCTGAATCTTTTATTTAAAAAGTAAATATGATGTTTGATAATATCCTACTATTCCACCATGTCATTTTCCTGCTATTCTTCTCTATAAAGGAAGATAAATCATTGAAAAACAAACATCACCTTTTTCTGTACATCCATCTATAACCTCTCCTCAGTATTTCTCTTTTGTTTATATTCACTCTCATGAGATAGGCTGATTTCGTTTTTGTCTGGTGCAAGACACAAAGGATATTATTGTTAGAAGAATTGAACAGTGACCAGATTTATTCCACTGGGAGGCCAGATTTATCGAGCAAACTCCACAATCTAATAAAAAAACTTCAGATGACTTACAGTAATGAATTGGCCGAGCAGTCCAGCGTCTGCCACGAGGCTGTGTTGTTTAGTGTGGAATCATAAATCTCATACAGTATGACTTTAAGCAATAGATTACAACTATACACTCTTAGACTAACTCGTTTTGCCCAAATTTGTTGGCTCCGAACTCTCTTTTCTCCATCCATACTTCTAGTCCAGCTCTCATATAGTGTGAAAGGTAAGGATCCATAACTCACTTCCCCTCCTTTATTAAACTAGGAAACGAAATCAGTTAACCCTTTGATCTTAACACGATTACAGCAATAAAACATCATGCCATCAATTCCTCTCTGTGGTACTTTCATAGAATCTTTTGATTTGCAGGAGAGACCGAATGAGAGACTTAGTCAAGAGATCTGTTTCCAGGCAATATCCTCCAAAGAGACAAAAAGTTTCACGAACCCTCTTTTCCTTTTTTCCATCTATTTAAGACATTAGGGATGATTTGTTTTTACTCATAAATAGAACAATACAGACAATACTATATTAGACAAGGTTTTCATATATCATTTAAGAGCTTTGTTTGAAAAAGCACTTGGACGTGAGAATTAGTTGACGCTTTATCTGTTTCTCGCAATGGACTACTCCAAACTGTCACTAATGTATAGAGTATATTGCGGCTTTGACAAGAAAGAAGAATTCAACGGCACAACACAAAGTAGAAAGGTTAAAAATTGAGGTCCAAATCTCTGGAAAAGATACTACAAAGCATGTAGTAAATAGAAGTTTATGATACCCATAACAGACCTGAGGCTCTGGATGAGCAATTTGTTTTGACTTACATTTTAACATGATGTAGCAAAGACGCCTAAACGTGTGCTCGCTGCGAAACGCGGTGGCGCTGATTGAGAAGGAATAGATTTAAATCGCAATTCTTTAAAAGCGAGATGAAAAACAAACCTTGGTCTGCGATTATTTCCATAAGCTTCGATCTGTGTAGTAAATTTCTGGTTGCCAGAGCACGTACAGGAAGTCGCCAAAAGTGACTTGCCCTGACAGAAGGCAAAATCCGCAAGTTGTTACCTAAGCTAGTACCAAACTCTGGATTCCAAAGTAGCGTCATCCTCATACCATCTGACCATCAGGCAATGCCGAAATATGTTGAAAATATCAGATGAATATTTTGAGGAGGATTTGACTTGGCAGGCAGAGAAACCCAACCGTGTTAGAACATATCTGTAAGTCAGTTAATTGGATTGGCTTGTAAGTCACTGAACAGTAGTATCACACCAATTCCCGAGTCTTGCAGTTTTAGTCAATTACCAGCTGATTTTCAGTAGTCAATGTTTACATTTCATTATGAAAACGCATCGATCATCTATCTCACTCAGGCTAGAGCTTAGAGAGGAGGGAACGGTACATCAAAATGTATTTTTGTTTGAATTTTGGGTGGAAGCATCCTTCTCTTATCGTAAACTTGCTCTCTTTATGTAACGATAGCTCTCGTGTCATTCTTCATACATCTTTCATTACTGGCGAAAGCATTCAGATATCCCATTTCTCAGCGTAATGTTTCTCAAAGTGTTGGATAGGAGCAATAAAAGCCCTCGTTTGCTCCACCCTCCCTCCCCTCCTACTCTCACTTACAATCTGAGTTGCATACTCTTCCTCATGAAGATTTACCAAGCTTAGGAAAACGCATACATATAATTATGTTCATCCAGATTGTCTTCAAAAAGACCAACTCTTTGCCTCATAGAGTGTTTCGTCCTTTTCCCTGCTGTGAACAGAATCATTGGTAAATATTATCATTATGAACAACTTTTATCGTCAAGAGCTAAGCAGCATTATTGTTTTGAAAACGCATGCGGTCAGATAAAAAAAATTGAAGCTGGACATCTACGGCCACATCATTTCGCTCCGACAGTCTTGGTAAGCACTGTTGAACTTTATGTTTTTTTAGCGTCCGAAAGGACGTCGTAAAAATAGGAAATCCTTTCGCTTGAACGCAAAGGTATAAAGAGTATTGAACAATGCTTTCTGTATTAATGCTTTGACCACTCCGGTACTTTTCTCTTTGTAAAAAGTGAGGTGAGGCCTTATTTATGGCGGCTGGAAAAATAAACTAGCAAAACAAAAACAAGGAACAAAAAAAAAATTTGAAACTAAAAGTATCACCAAAAAAAAAAAAACCTGCAGTTTCCACCGCCATATTTTTCCTGGGCGAGAGAAAAGAACAACACGTGAAAGTTAAAGTAAACCACCTAGGTCTGGATATCCTGATATTAAAACCTACCACCAACTGTTTGAAAGATGGGTGGTTTGAAATAAAAACGTCACTAAAAATATGATATGAATTACCAAGAACTAATGGAAATTAATAGAATCTGTAAAAAAAAAAAAACAACTGTCCCCCAAAAAATAAAAGGCTAATGTAGAAAGAGTCTGACATTAGATGGCATGGTCCGGTGGATTAGTTATAGAACAAAATGTTACTTTCAGGTCAATCTAACTTATGTTTTCGTTTTATGCACTGGAGCGATCTATGCACTGAGACAGGGATTGCTGCCAAAATAATAAGCTTACAGGGCAGGTAAGGTTAGTTTCGGTTTCGTTGAAAATAAGCACTTTTGTGAAAGGTTTATGTTCATATAGCTTTTCTATTATCAATATATTTAAAACCAGTCAGTGTAACGGTGATGTTATAGTGTTGTCTTTCAAGGACGCTTAGACCTATGGCATGAAATTACATGATGCTAAACTCAGTTGGTTATTTTTATCACAACGAACGGCATTTGTTATGTTGCTTGTTTATCAACAAATGGCTCCAGGTTGATAGTATTTATGAATATTATAGAGTTTTATATTTCTATCTTAATGAATTCTCTTTGATAATGAGATAAGAGTTTGAGGTGTATAGAAAATCGAGAGAAAAAGCTGTGGATGGTGTATGGTGTATCATTCTTCTAGCCCTTCCCTGTACAATGTATATTACTTTTCTCTTGGCAAGGGATATCTTAACATAAAACGCCATGACATTGATGCTTTCAATAATGTCCCCTAAGGAAGATCCTAAGACCATCGCTAACCTTGTTTCACTGCAAGGAAGGAAGATAACTCTGAGGCTGAGTCCAGCATCGGGAAAGCTATGGGCCAACTATGTGTGCCAAGGCACCATAAAACTAGAGTTAATCAAACCCTCTCAAGCGAAGAAAGGAATCTAGACCCTAACCTAAATCCTAGGGATTTCTCTTTGTCATTCTCAATCAAAGCTGTACACAATATTAATGGGGCTTCTCTGTTGCTAGTTCTTGTATAATAGAAGGAAATATATATATATATATATATATATATATATATATATATATATATATTTTTTTTTTTTTACTCGAAAGCAGAACGATCAAAAAGTCTACTTATCTTTTGCAATGTTTCTACAATTTTTCAACACGTGTTATTTAAAAGAGTTGGCACATTTTTTGTTTAATCTTTCTGCTTCTCGACATTTTTTTTTTTGCAATATATCTACAGCTTAATCACCCATCTTAACGCAAAACAGAACTCTTAAGTCAGCTGCGAAACAGCTAGGAACAGCCTCTCTGCTAAAGCTTTCAAACTTTCTGAAGTTGTCATGTACCTTATAAAGCTCTTATCATTATGAGGCAACTAATTGTATTAGTACGAGAAAGAATTGAGCGTTTTCTATTCCGATGCTTACCCTATTGAATAGAAGTTCTGAACTTTCGGTTTGTTATGTACTAAATTTCTTAAGTCTGAAAGCTCAAAGCATTTTGTTTTAGTCTTTTTGCTTCATATGCATGCTTCGATAATTTTATCCTTTTCAATACTTTACAATTTCTTGTTTGTGTTATGCACTTCGTAAATATTTTTATTTTTTTTATATTCAGATAGAGGAAATTTCGGACTGCTTCAAAGTGCCATGTCTCAGCAAAGACAGACTCGCAGTCTGGATATTTCTACTTTAACCGCTCGTCCGAATATTTTCTTGCCCATGCGAACTACATCACAGCTCTAGGTAAGCTTGCGGTCTCTCATGTTGAATCTTCCCAAGAATGGACGAGGATGGTCTGCAAGCAAGAACCAGCTTATACTCCCTATGGTCAGAACTACGAAACCAACCATGAAATAATAACATCAACATTAACATATGTAAAAAAAAAATCAGCAGCAATTGCGACAATAAAAACAACAACAACAGCAACAACTAGAACAATATCAACAAGAACAATAGCAGTAGAGGCAAATAGTAACAAAAGCCACATCAACAAAAACAGAAACAAAAGTAGTAGCAGAGCAGCATAATAAAAACGGGAGCAAAGTGTTAAAAAAGAAACCGCCTGATTTTGACGGAGGGTAGACCCAATCTTCTCCAATATAGATCGAACAAAAATTCAAAAATAAAAATTATTCGCAGAATAAGAAAGGAAAACCAAGAAAAAATTTCTATTGAACCAAAAAAAAAAAAAAGGATTTTATTCTTTTTGTTTTTTGTTAAGCGCAATAGCACCATTATAAGTGCAAGGACAGTAAAATTTTGTTTCGATACACGGAAACCATTAAGGTAATCTAGAATACAAAAACGGACAAAACTGAAACACATTTCTTTTAAATGAGGGTTCAAATGAATCCAATACGGTAAAAAAAATTTAAAGCTGCACACATTTATTATCTCACGGATTTTAAAGTAGTTCTAATTAATACGTAAGTTAAAGAGAAAGATCAGAAGACACAATTTAAAGCTGTGTACATTGAGTCAACACACTCTTTTATTTTCAAGCTCTTTCAATGTGAACATTCTGTGTAGACTTTTTGGAAAGCAAGGACTTACTAGTTCTAACCAACCCGAAAGAGGTAGTAAGGGAGCTTGATTATGTCTGATACATAACAACTGTTACATCAACTATATGTTTTAATTTACAGCATATTTTGTCATGAAGACTGCGATCATGCTCGGTCGTCCAACTTTTCTGGACAATTAGAGCGACTTTTTCTTTGAGCAGCGATGAACCGTAGGTCAAGTACTTCAATGCTGCCAGAGAGGATGTTACATAATCACATTTCTCCGACACAAGGAGTTAAAAAAAAATATGGCACCAAGTAAACAAGTAAACATGTTTAATCCCTTTTAGAACAATTAAAAAAAAAACATTTTTTTAATAGACCAACCGTTTAGCTGTAATAGTTCATTTAACTTTCACGACCTTGGGTATTCTTGCTTTTGGACAACAAAATGCGAGTTAATTTGGGTCAAACTCAGAAAATAGTGTTTAACCTCTCACGCCTCTAGGTTATTAAAACCCAGCGTCTCATTTGACAGAGAAATTGAAAAAATACTGGAGACCAATTTCGATCTCTATGAGGCAGGAGTCTGTGTTATAGTGGCTTGCGAGATACAGTGGCACTTACAGAGGACTGGCGAGTGAGAGCATTCATGTGACGTGCAGGTCCGCAGTAAAGATACCGATAGGGCTGAGCGAAACAGAGCTCAACGGAAGTAGATGGTCCTAGCTTTGGGAGAAAATAAATCTATAAAATTTTATTCTCTTCATGTATATATTAACTCGAAAGCATTACCCTCACCCCCTCATCCCATTTATAAACTATAAGTAGGGGAAAGTAGGAAATTTTGTAAGAATAGTTATCCTCAGGTTTTCTAACTGGTTATTATAAAAGGGAAAAGAGTGGAGGGAAGAAGGGAAGAAGCACGAGGAGGAGGAGAAGAAACAGCAGGTGGAAGAAGAAGAAGAAGAAGAAGAAGAAGAAGAAGAAGAAGAAGAAGAAGAAGAAGAAGAAGAAGAAGAAGAAGAAGAAGAAGAAGAAGAAGAAGAAGAAGAAGAAGAAGAAGAAGAAGAAGAAGAAGAAGAAGAAGAAGAAGAAGAAGAAGAAGAAGAAGAAGAAGAAGAAGAAGAAGAAGAAGAAGAAGATGAACAACAACGACGACGGCAACAATAACAACAACAACAACAACAACAACAACATTAACAACAGCAACAAGGGCAAAGAAAAACAAGACAAAAAGTGAAATAGATAAACAGATATATATGCAGAGAGAGAACCATAGACAAACTTTGACAGAAGGAGAAACAGAGAGATTGATACAGAAAAAAAAAAGAGAGAAAGGGGAAGGGAGAGAGATAAAGAGATAGAGAGCAAGAGAAAGAGAGAGAGAGAGAGAGAGAGAGAGAGAGAGAGAGAGAGAGAGAGAGAGAGAGAGAGAGAGAGAGAGAGAGAGAGAGAGAGAGAGAGAGAGAGAGAGAGAGAGAGAGAGAGAGAGAGTAAAAAATTGCGAGATTAACAAGGACAGGAAATTGCTTTCAGCCATATCATTTGGAGAGGCTACCTAGAGTGTCTGCCCATATGAAAAGATTAGCAATGCAATTTCTCATCGATGAAAAACACTTCTAGTGCCATCCATTATAGTTCCTCTCATCAGAATTCCAATTTATTAACATGGTTCACGCAACTCTTCTGTCCTTTTTTATTCTTTATGGCGTGCTAAGAGTTTTCTAAGCTTTGGATTGACAAATTCCATTATTATTCAATAAAAAAAAATGAAACAAGGTTGAAGGCACTAAAGTGAACTCTGTCATTGATTGATAATGCTGGCAACACAGACAGTTAGGTAATCATCTTTTTATCGTAATTATGGTTACTAGCAAATGTTGCACTGATTACAAAATAACTAACCCTATATCAAAAACGATTCTGTTAAGTTATCTATAACATTTAAGGACGAATCGAAAACTCAATTAAGCTGTAATACTTTCTTTTCCACTTCCTTCCCTTTTGCTCTGGCAATAAGATTAAAAAAAGTTCTTAGTTCAGACGTCTGATTACATGGGCATTTTGAGCATTTGTGATCAAGTAAAAAACCACACCACAAATGCATTTTAAACGGTGACATTACTATTGAAATAAATTATTGGTGAGAAAACTGGCAACATAAGAGTGAGAGGCATTCAAAATTACCAGGCCGTTTAAAATTCAAGTTGAGTTCTTATAACTGAAACAAATGTTTTCATTCGTTAAATGTCTGTGATTGGCTGAGCCGTAAAAATGTTATTGTGCATTTTTTTTAAAGATTTGTGAAGCTACGCTGTGTGTGACTTCATCGACATAGTCAGGTAGTCTGATTCTGGAGATAGATAATACAAAATGAGGTTTCCAGCTCTGGAATCCTCTCTCTACCGCCGAATGAAGGTATCAAAGACCTCGAATACAGTTTCCCTGTATGACATACCCGTAGTTTCCATTTAATTTTTATTCAGTTTTTGTTTTAATTATGAAATATCATAAGATCTACTAAACATGATGAATGGTGTTCATTTTCTTATCATTTTGGCCATTCTTGTCTTTCCGATTATCGTGCTTATAATTATTGCCTTCATCTTCATCATCAACAACATCATTAACAACACTCTACCGTCACGTTTTTAGTTGCCAATTTGAAACAAGGAAAACACCCAATGAAAAAAAATAAAAATAAAAAAAAATATAGTAATTCGTGTAATTATAATAATCATCATAGAGTAAAGGCTGGCAGAATCAAATTAAAGAGAGTTTTGCTGATTAAACAAAAATTTCACATGTCTTGCACGGCTAATTTGTTTTTCGAAAACAACAATCTTGAAAGTCATATGCAAGAACCGTGATGGTTTGTAAATTTTTTTTCCTGATTGATTTTGCAATCATTATTCCATTAGACATATAATGTTTAAGCCCGGGAAAATCATATAATTTTTCTTTTTTCTTTTTCATTTGCATTAACTTGTTTTCATTTGCGCCTTCCATTGAAGGACGTGTTACACAGACTTTCATTTCAAGCTTGACCAAACTCAATAACTGCTGCTGAGTCTTACAAATTGGCCTCGCAATTGTCTGGTTAATAGAGCTATCAATCTAATGGATTTTTCACTTTTCACCTTTGAATTTCTGCAAAGTTGGAAATTAGCACTCTTTCGATTTCAATTGGCGTTAGCTGCTTACCACAATGTTCGCGATTCGCTGCCGTTTTCCGATCCACCTTGGGCTTAGACCGTTTCTCTTTCAGTTCGTCTTTTGACATAGCCGCTGTCTCCACCGCTGACTCTTTAATGTTCTTGAACAAAGAATTATATTGTTCTCACCTTTACATTATTGATCTGATGTGAGAGTATTTCGTCATGGCGTTTCTAGCTTTGTTACTGCACTGAAATTTGCCTGTCGTACTTACCTGAACAGAAATAAATAAAAAGCGATAAAACCTATCATATATATATATATATATATATATATATATATATACATAATTATATAATACTTTAAAAAAAACCTTGAGCATCCGATCAATATAGTTTCTATTGCTAAGTATTGCTGAAAGTTTTGATGACAGTATCAATACAACCACCGATAGCTTTACAGATAATGTAATTTTATAACAAGTATTATGTCATCTTGTTTTCTTTTGATAAAATTCTTTTTTCTTTTGTGTGGATTTATCTACCTATCTATAAGGTTGAAATTTCATCGAGTGAACTGAACTGTGGGATAGATGAATTGGGCAAAAGGATCTGATATTTTATTGAAAATAGAACCATATAGTTTCTAGATGTTACTGGAAGGTTACAGGTGAAATCATCGAAAAATCTTTACACTTAAGCAACTACGGCAAATTTTAATCTAAACTTTTGCAAGCATTATGAACTAGTTACAGAAAAAACAAAAATCTTAAATAAACAAATTATAAACTCACTTCATTAATACCCTTAAACCGTTAAACCTTTATCAATGAATCAAAAAATCTAATAGTTTGAGTAATCATCCCCTTGTCTTTTTACCATAGGTAAAGCATATTCAGAACTATAGCTACTCTACACTAGTACAACAAATTTCACCACTGTGCGAAATTTATATAGGCTGTTTAGACCGAGTTAGCTGTTTTGAATTTTTTTCTCTCTCAATAATGTTATGTGCATTCTTAAAATATTTATATATTTTCTGATAATCTATGAATTATAAATAGCATTTATGCTTCATTATTTACACTTTTGTCTTTCTAATTCAAGCAAAGTTTTTTTTTTGTTTTTTTTTTTAATAGCATACTTTATTGTTTCGAAAGGTAACGAAAAGCTTTGCTCTGTTTACCAACATATTAATTTATACAAACCTGTGTGTTTATCCACATATCTATTTCTGTGGTCATCGACCTGTCTATCTGCCTAGATATCTCTCTCTCTCTCTCTCTCTCTCTCTCTCTCTCTCTCTCTCTCTCTCTCTCTTCATGTCTGGCTCTTTATCTACCTATCTATCTATCAATAAATCTATTTATTTATCTATTTAGCCAATTAGATAAAATTAAAGAGCATTCCAAATGGAAAAAAAATGTAATGTCACAGTTCTTACCCAAAGCAATCAATAGGAAGTGAAGTTAAGACCAAATCATTAAATTCCTATGATTCCTTGAAATTGTACACTATGTCGAAATTTCACAAAATTAACGTTGATGTGTTGGATTACTCCCCTTTGACTATTATTGTAATAACCTAAAGGCAAGACAGTTTCAATTGGAGTCACAACGCCGATTGCAGCTGCTCTTCGAAAGCTCCTTTCGGCAAAAAAGAAAAAAAAATAATTTTAGTCTTAGACCCACTTACATGGAATATCAGGGGAAAAAATAGAAGCTAACTACATATTCAACCGCTCATCTTTGACTTTCAGCGCTTATACTCTGCATTTTTTGCATTATCTTTTTTATTGCGTCATTCTAACGAACATATTTTAATTTGTGTATAATTTCATACACTGAACGTTCTAAATTTTATCATAAATAGATAAAGTAAAAAACAAATCAAAGAACCGTTGTAAAAGCAGACTTCCTACAATAGAGATGTTTTACGCGATCAAAATAAATCGAAAGGGCTAGTCGCTCAGTGCGTATTTGTCCTTAACATAAGAAGGCATTAATATATTCTCTACTATATATCAAAATTGAATTTCATTCCGATTAAAGCAAACAAAAAAATTGATCACATTGACGATTTAATGTGATGTGTTGTTTGTTTTTCATTTAAATCAAAGTGCAGATTAAAGACGGGAGCGACCATAGCGGTAACCCACTGGCTCATATATCTTTCTTCAGATCTATCAGTCCATCTTGGCGTGCCGAAGAGCTGGGTCGATAGAGCGCTGGGTATTGGCACGGTGGTCATGAGGTCGAATCCTGGCATGACGGGAGCCTAACCGTCTTTGTAGGGACTTTGCACTTTGTCGTTGCTTCTGGAGCTTACAACAAGCAGTTGTGTTTCTCTGCCTCTTGTGAAGCAAGAACCTCAAACGTCATGCAGCAGAACGGAACAAGATGTTTTGGAATCAAATAACATCAAACTTCTTACAGCTTTAACAAAAAGAGTTTACCTAGTACCACCATAAGAAGGAGAGTAATAAGAGAGAATTTAAAAAAAAAACAAACAAAAAAAAAAAACAACTGGCATTTTTTTCTTCTCTCTCTCTCTCTCTCTCTCTCTCTCTCTCTCTCTCTCTCTCTCTCTCTCTCTCTCTCTCTCTCTCTCTCTCTCTCTAGGTCTTTGTTGGCCTCTCAAACTATCTTCCTTTGATTATCAAGCTTCATCTTCAGATTTATATCTATCACATTAAATATAACCAGTACATAGTATAGCTTTTTCTACTGGTGACGATCAATTTTACTGATTGAAACAATTCTTCTATTTGTTGAACTAGTTTCTCCTTTAAATCCTCCTTGCCTTTCACATTCTCCTTTCTCCTTCTTCCATGGCTACCCCCCTGCTTATAATACATACATACATACGTACATATATATATATACGATTTTGTAATAACTGCTTTATAATGTGTATTCGGATAATCTTATAGTTATAGCATTCATTGATAAAGTAATCAAACAGGGTTTAGAACTGAAATAAAGGGAAATAAAACATTATTATGCTGCACTTTAGATCACAATATTTATTACCTGTTTTTTTTTTTTTTTTTTTTGCAAAACGCATTACATCCAGTGATTTAATTTTTTGGCAAAATGCATTATCTCCTTTCAAAATGAAAATATGGTTCATTTTGACTTAGCATTATGGGTTTCTTTCAAAGTTGTTGCTTCCAAACAAGCATGAGAGGCTCAAAAAAGGCTCTGGCCTTAACAAACAATGTGTATCGCTTATAAAGTGAGACTCAAACAAAAACAACAGATTTAGGAAAACTCGTAAACTTCGTGACTTAGAAAACAAACGAGTGCTCAGTATAAATTATTATACGTCATAATTATTTACCTGGGTAACTTAAGTTGTCACAAGTCTTACATTTAGCACTAACAAAGCTTTGATATAATCTGTAAAAAAAACAACAACTAGAAATAATGTTACATAACTTTCATGAACCATTCATTCCCAGTAGTTATAACTTGAAAAAAGTCGGGCCACAGTACCCTACGTTCCCAACAACTGAAAAACTTTGATTTCCTCCTCACATAAATTATTATGTCAATCTCAATACATGCACCAACATTGTTATGTTCTACAAAAGCAAATCCAGGATTAAAATCAAATGTATGATTTTTTTTCAGGCCATGCATTTCTGCCGACCTTGGAAAACTGACTCTGGACCAAAGGCAAAATTTGCATTTCATAGAGCCCTTCCGAAATTTAAAAGAAAAACCGTAAACACGCTTTACTTGACAGAGACAAAACTTAGAGCGCATTCAGTTTTATATAAATAATAAAAAAAAACAACCAAGAAGCAGCATGGGATGTAGCCATGTTTCTGGACAAAAGAAGATCTATAAAACTTACCCAAAGTCTTGATAATGACATTATCAATTTTGAATGTAATCAGCCTAAAAGATACACTCAAGATGACCAAAAAAAAAAAAAAAAAAATGGATAAAAAGGATAAAAAAAATATTATACAAACTTTAGACAAGTTGGAAACCATACATAAGTAGATTATTAGAAAAATCACCACCGGTATGAGTGGGTTTGTTTGTGTTTGACAAAGTGTTACAAAATGTTGCCAAATGTCTACAACTTTCAACTTTTAGAACTAGGGTACTTAACTCACTAAGGGATTGTAAATTAACTCACTGAGAGCGTCGTAAATTAACTCACTAAGGGCATTGTAAATGAACTCACCAAGGGCATTTTAAATTAACTTACTAAGGGCATTGTAAAAGATGGAAGTTGATGACATTTGGCAAAATGTTGATGTCATTTGTAAAACACAAATAAAGCCACACAAACCAGTGCCACCTAACTGCTGAGACAGTGTAAAAAAAGGTAGTCTAATCGCTGTCATCGTCACTTCAGTCCTGGTCAGCTGTTTTCTATCGGTCAAGAAGCGTACTGTAAAAGTCCTTCACATACTGAGGTGGGCTTAGTTCTTTAAGAAGCTTTAGGGAGCAGACTTCACAGTTGAAACTGGAGGAAGCACTGCAGACTTGAAGGTCTCCCACTTCTTGCCCTTCTTTAGAATAGGATCAGACGTAATATTGGCAGCATAAGTATTTTTAACCCTATCCCACTTGCCAAGACTTCAACACAACTGGCCTCGCTTAGTTTGAAGGCACGAGGTTGTTTTGTTGGCTCTTTTGGACGATCTAAAATCGAGGCACTCCAATCCTCTGTGTATTGGTGGAGCGTGCCATGCTGCCTCAAAATTAATACATGTAGTATTCTTCAGGCAAAAGGATGGTCTGTTTACGGTGGACGTCCTGCTCAATCTAACCAAAAACCCTACCTGCTGGCAGGAACCTGTGTCCCCTGATGGGGAATTTGTGTTATTTTTAAATGTGGATAGTCTTAATTCTTTCTGGTAAGCAGCATTGACCTCATGTTCATGTTCTAGTTCAGCCCATAGAATGAGTCCAAGAAAAGTCTCAGTTCTGCACTTAAACTGCTTGATAATTATGCGCCTCGACAGCTCCCCGATTTGCCTCCTCTTGATCAGCGTTGTATATACATACATACATACATACATACTTACATACATACATACATACATACATACATGCATGTATACATACATACATACATACACGAATGCTAGAATGCTATAACTGTATGTACATCGACGGTGTTTGGAGCACTTATGCATTTATCCGCCAGGTGACCAAATACACTGTAAATTTTTTAAAAAATCAGGGGACGTCAAATGACTTTTCAGTTGTGGTTTATCCCACGTATGTATACTGGAATGTATTTACAATCCTGGACTAAGTTATAGCATCGGAATTAAGATAATGCAAGCTTGTCTTCGAGAATACATACAGTGGACGCGATGCTATTCTCTCGTTTCACATTAATAATAATAATAAATAAATAAATCAAAACTTGAAATTAGCCCAAGTGTCTTCCGTCAGCCCTAACGATCAAGTCAATGGAGGTGTGGAAAAAAACTAGGAGTGAGCATCACGTTACATCAGTGAGACGAGGCAGGGAGTCTCGGCGTTAAAGGCATGCTCAAAGAAAGCCACATAAGAACACTATTGAATGACTACATTACACATGCCCTATACTTATGCTACTAAAAATGACATTAATTTGAGGTGCCGGTATGTTCTGTAAGACAATAAAGAATTCACAGAAAAAATAATTCGGAATGGCAGTTGACAGTTGAACGATCCTTCTGGAAATCAAGAGATAAAGTGAGTGCAAAGAGAAAAAAATAATAACACTGAATAAATAAATAAATAAATAAACAAAAAGCAATTAAAATATAAAAATCCCTGAATTTGTTTTCAATTCAAGCAAGGAGGCCTCAACAATTACAGAAACAACACACGAAAATAGAGAATCAACGTTAAAAAAATTTTTTTCTTACAAATATTATATCTTGGATTTAAAAAAATGTGTAGGTTTTTTCACCATGAAAGTGGAAAAATTCCAATATTACCTTACCGGGGTATCCAATAAAAGCTTATAAAGATATAATTTGTCACTACATATGGCCTACCTAGACATGAATTTTTAATTATTCCTTTTTGAAAGACAAAATTTGAGTTTTTCTGTAAGTTACGTAATCTCTCTTGAGACTTTCGCGCACAATCCCACTGTTTTCTTCCGGGATTAACAATTTTCAGAGGTGCATGTACAATGCAACTGTTTGCTTGACACCTGGCAGAGATATATTTTCTCATCAAAAACCAGTCTCCTCTCAGTCCTCTCTTACCATTAGGAATCAATCCACTATGCAAGGTTAGGGATTTTTCTGCTAAAAGCACGGCGTTATGTGAGAGAAACAATATATTATTTCATCCTTCCATGCGATGAACACAAACTTTACGGGGTAGTCAGGAATGATGTGTACTTATTTGTCAACTTATTATTTTAATACCATCTCTCACTCTGAGGATTATGTCATTTTTATTTGGTAACAATACAAGTTATGCAGTTGCTTCATTCGTGATGACATTCTGTGAACTATCAGTTGTGTTTTATTGTAATGCAATGTAAACTGAAAGTCAAACAGATTAAAGTTCATTTAACAGGCAATGTCCTTATATGTATTATCTCTTTTAATGTATTAACATACTTAACAATGTGATATTCGTTTATATCATCTACATAAGTTCCATTGGTTTTTTAAAAGACTGTATTGCTTGTCTTTTTTTAGGAAACAATGTGTATTATAAAATTATTTCTTTTTATATTTTTTATGATTCGGATTTCTCTGAATAAGCTGTTGTCAACAATCTTTATTTTTGTCTTTTTTTTTTTTATAATGTTTGTGTTTTCAATACTTCCTGCATTCAATACATTGAGAGCTTAAACCCAAAGGTTTTCGTATATTTTTATGGTATTCATCAAGTGATTTCAATTCATTCCACTTCGTACAGAGTTCAAGATCCGTCATTTTTATACAAAAGCAATATTGAACTGCATAAAAATAATAGAAACATAAACTCTATTACCGTATTGATAATGCGTAATCAACTGCCACATAGATGGTGAATTAGTATCAGGTAACTAAATATACTCTATACTTCTATCTCTATAAACAAGCATGATAACAAAATACCATTAGAATAGAATAGAAATCGAAATAAACATTATCAAAACGGTAGAATCGATTTCGATTTTTTCTTTCTCTATACTAATACAATACCATTGCTGTAGAAACGAAATGATCTCTATAAATCATCAAAATAATACCATATTATCAAAATATAATCGAATTTGAGACCGGAGTAAAAAGTGCTCTTAAGTCCACACGTATATATCCTTTTCATAACATTTTTTTCGATTATTTTAGTAATATTAATAACATTCCTCTTGGCTATGAAACTGTCCATAGCATTATTTCAATATAGCCGACGGGGTTCCAAATTCTAATTTTTCTATCTCTATAAATAGCATAATAACAGTATTGCCGCCTGGGAATCCAATACATATTTTTCTATCTCTATAAATAGAATAATAACAATATGGCCTCCGGGGAATCCAATTCTAGTTCTAAATATCTAATTCTGATTTGTCTATCTCTAAAATTAGCATAATTTCAATATAGTCGCCGTGGAAGTGGCCGGGGAAACCAAATCTAACTTTTCTATCTCTCTTAATGGTATAATTTCAATATGGTCGCCTCGGAATCGAATCTAATGTTTCGATCTCTATAATTAGCATAATTTCAATATGGCCGTCGGTTAATTCTAATTTTTCAATCTCTATATAAAGCATAATTTCAATATGGCCGCCAGTGTATGAATCTATTTTTTCGATCTCTATAAATAGTGTAATATCAATATGGCCGCCTGGGAATTCTAGTGTTTCGATCTCTATAAATAGCATAATTTCAATATGGCCGTCGGTTAATTCAAGTATTTCGGTCTCTATATCATATAGCATAATAACATAATTTTAATATGGCCGCCGGTTAAATCTAATTTTTCGATCGCTATATATAGCATTATTTCAATATGGCCGGCGGTTGTTTCTATTTTTTCGATCTCTATAGCCGCCAGGGATTTCTAGGGTTTAGATCTCTATTATTAACATAATTTCAATTTGGCCGCCGATTTATTCTATTTTTTCGATCTCTGAAAATAGCATAATTTCAATATGGCAGCTGTAGAATCGAATTCGAATTGTGTGATCTCTATAAATAGCATAACTTCAATATGGCCGCCGTTTAATTTTAGCGTTTCGAAATCTATAGATAACTTAATTTCAATATGGCTGGCGGTTAATTTTAATTTTTCGATCTCTTAAAATAGCATAATAATACTCTGGCCGCCGGTAGATTCTAGTGTTTCTATCTATACACACATATATATATATATATATATATATATATATATATATATATATATATATTATAATATTCAATATGGCCGCCGTGAAGTCGAATTCTAGTGTTTCTTTCTATCTATCTATCTATCTATCTATCTATCTATCTATATATATATATATATATATATATATATATTTGTACAAATGACGCTTAAGTCGACAGTTGGAATACATAAGTAGCCAAGTTTTGGTATCGGGTTTTTATGACGACCGATATACGGTCGTCATATCGTCAAGCCAATTTTCGGAGCAACCAAAGGTCGAAATGAATAATTTGGACCATAAATTTCTGGCAACAGACGTAGACTTTCCCACTCCAAATTGTTTCTAAAAATATATACGCGGGAAAAAGCTACAGTCGTAATTTTTCTTTTTCGAAGTCTTTTATGATGACATCATCGATCCATGGACACTTGGGATGACCGACGAAAATTCCATATTTCAAAAGGAAAACGGGCATATATTTTCAGCCTTAAATTTTTTATTGGAGGAGTTGGAAGCGTATGCCTCTTAAATGACAACAAATTTTATACAAACTGATGCATTCGTTTTCATAAACTCACAACTCTGCGAATTTTTTTCGAGATATACGTTTCTGATATAATTATATATCTTACGCCACGCTATTTTTAGACCGATACAGGCCGAAGCACTCAGGGCGCCGAATCGAACCCAGGGCTCATGGAAAGAGGCTGGAATCGCAGTAAGAGTATGGACCCACACGCTAAAATTTTTTGTCGGTCTCAAAGGAATGGTAATGATGGCTTTTTGGAGAAGAGAAAAACACATAAAAGGTAAGAACATATAGCTAATTTATCAATGTAATCTTTTGTAGACCTAGAAATATAGATCATATTGACTCTTTAGTTTGTATTTGACATACCTTAATTAATGATGTATAGGGATCTT
>JAWDGP010003761.1:0-12500 GCA_033675545.1 Elysia crispata
TGAAATGACAGCTATAGCGTATCACAATAGATATCGCTAGAGAGCTGGATTTGAAATGACAGCTATAGCGTATCACAATAGATATCGCTAGAGAGCTGGATTTGAAATGACAGCTATAGCGTATCACAATAGATATAGCTAGAGAGTTAGATTTGAAAAGACAACGTTAGCCTATCTCAATAGATGTCGCTAGAGAGCTAGATTTAAAATGACAGCTCTAGCGATCTCAATAGATATCCTTAAAGAGGTAAATCTGACATGACAACTGTAGCCTTCTCAACAGATATCGATAGAGAGCTAGATTTGAAATGACAGCTCTAGCGTATCTCAATAGCGTCCTTTTAGTTCATCAACGGCTAAAACCCCATTTAATAGGTCTGTGTATTGATGTACAGTCTAAAACGGATGCCATAGCATTTCGCCAAAAGAAGGCACACAGTTCATTCTTTAACTCCCCCCCCCCCACACACACACACTCACTCACCCAAAAAAAAAAAATCACACGCACAAACACTTCCAACCGCGTGAATTAAGCTTTTAGGCGGGATTGATGAACTTAATAGAAAATTTTTCATTTTCTTAATTTTGACTTTAGAGTTTTGTCTATGTTATACGGTTGACGCTGCTTTATTAGAATATTTCCTATGCAAAATGGCTATGCCTCTTACTAAGCATGACAATGGTACTTTCAGATATTTTCTTAAAAGTTTAAAAGTCTCTCAAAGCAATAGCATTAGAGTTTAACATAAAGTTAGAAGTCTCGCATGGTGATTTTTTTTTTGCAAAAGTTTGCTGTTCTCTACGTCTTGGACACTTAGCAACGCAGTGATTCTAAAAGATTCTAATTTTTACTTAGAATGTTCTGAAGATGTCAGGCTAAAATTCACATTATATTACGAAACTCTACTAAATTCTCATTTTAGGATAAACACTTTTTTTCATTTTGTACCAGAATAACATTGACTATCACCTCTTTGATACAGATAATCAAAACTTCACAGTCTCTACTAGAATTGTCAACAACTTTGCCGAAACCACGATGACGCTGGAGATCCAAAACAACGGTTCTTGCCCTGCGGCTGTCGGTTTTGATGTGACAATTTTGACGGAGGAACTTATCTCTAATGTAAATGTCGCAGTGGATGGGACGCTCTGGAGGTCTACGTTTGTGGAGCGGTCAAAGGCGGAGAGAAAATCCCGGAAACCAATGGATATTTCCCAAAGTGTTGTGCGTATAAGCTTGGCCCCGCGACATAAATACGGCACTTTGTATCAGATGGCCGTGAACGTTGTACCTAATCAAACCGTCAAATATATTGTTAAGGGTATAAGATTACTGGAAAGACAACAAAACAAATATAGTTACGAGCTTCAAGTGAGCTTTAAGTACTATGTTGAATCTGTTAGCGCAGACATAAGCTTAGCACCGACTGATACTGTTACTCTAGACCCGTTAGAGTCGAAGGGAAAAGGCAACAAAATTCATATAATTAATAAAGGGGAGCTATCGACAAAGAAATCAGGTAATATTACAATAAAAAAATGGAAAATAGAAAGAAAGCATGTTAGGAAAGGGAAATCTCTTGAATGGGCCATTAGTTATTCCCCTAAAGAAAAGAAAAAAGAAAGTTTTGGAGAATGCATTCTGCGAAATTTAGATATGTTGTTCGTTTTGTGAATATACCACAAGAAACTGCTAAAATCCAGAGATACATCATTTTCCTGTTAGATGTGTTCGGTTCTGTGTATCCGAACAAGATTGAAACGCTGAAGTTAGCGATGGGAAGTGTTTTAGATTCTTCCCTGCTGAAGGAACATGATCCAATCAATATTTTGTCCTTCGGTGATAGCGTAAATAAAGTATGGCCTGTAATGGTTAACCCCACACTCAGGACAAACAATTACAGTGCTAAAAAGTTTATTAAGGAAAGGAATGCTTATGGCAGGGCTAATGTCTACCAAGCCCTGACGGAGGCGTTGGAAATGTTGCAGTTACATGAACAAGTGCCGAGCGACGCTCCTGGGTCGATCATTTCTCTAACCGATGGTGTTCCAACTACAGGACAAGACAGAAAGGAGACGATTGTGAAAGAAATCCAATACAGTAACAAGTACGACCAGTTTCTTGTTGTCAGCTTAGCTTACCGTCACGACGTAGATGCTCTGAAGTTTATGAAAAGTCTCTCTGCTCGAAACTTCGGATTTGTTCGAATAATTGAAGGAACAGATGATGCTAGGATGCAAATACAAAATGCCATTAAGGAAACTGGCCAAATCCCTCGGAGGAAAATATTGTTAGCATTTGGCGATGGTGGTGAAACTGATAAAGGAACTGAAAACTACTGTCCTTTTGCACTCAAGGAAACTGAGTTTGTCGTTGCAGGGGATGTATAGAGGAACGAATGTACATGATCTCATATCGACTGTTGGAGGATACTCACCGCAGACTCAAGTTAACGACACAATATGTGAGGTAAAGGACATGCATTTGGAGAGTGTGTGGGCGTATTTGAGTGTACCAGACAAGAAAAGATACGAGATGCACAGACTGAAAATATGGGAAGGGAAGGTGAAAGATATCATAAGGAAAGTTATGGCCTATAAGTTTGTTACCCAGTTCACAGCAGTAGAGATACGACACCCTAGAGTGGCCTCAAAACATGGCCAATATATCAAATTACAGCAGATTGATCTGGACTTTATGACACCTACTGATTTCACTTTTTTAAAGTCCAACCTTTTAAAAGAAAAGTCAGAGTTTCCTGTCAACCTCGAGCCAAAACCAAATGTAAAGTGAAGAGTTTCCCGTCAAGCTCTAGCCAGTACCAAATGTAAAAGCCAAGTCCAGAAAGCGGACTAAATTAATCAAGAGCGGATTCCTTAAACCAATGGTTTTGACGTTTGCCGGTAGGTCTTGGAAGAATTACAAAGGAATTTGTCTCGTCCCTCGCTATTGGACACCCGCCCAGTATAAACTGTTACGATTTAATCCCTACAGTTTCCAAATCTTCTATACGCGTTGCATAAAAAATCACCCAAGAGGATGCATAAACGATCGTTTTTAACAAAAGTGGAACATTGACCGTCAAAAAAAAAAAATAAATAAAATGGAAAAGTATCTAACGTTCAAGTAACTACACCTAAGAATGATGTCAAATTAGAAATCCCTGAGAAAATAGCTGTAACTATTCAAAAACTTAAAAGGAAAAGAAAGAAACGAGGAAGAAGGTTTACATAAATTTTATTGAAGTTCAATGTGAATTTGGCAATCTCCCCTCTAGAAACCAACAAAAAGATACTGGGTCTACTCGGACAAAAGTCTGGGCAGCGCAGGACAAAAGACCAACGTTTGGCAATATGTAGGGCGCATTGGAAAGAAATCGAAAGGGCATATGCCATCAGGCATCAAGCTGTTAGAAAGTACAGACTCTAATTTTTCTCCAAGGAATGTGTATCATAAGCAATTAGCCTTCCCCCAAAAAGGTAAAAAACAAAAAGAGCAATGATTTTTTTAGAAAAATAACCATCACGTTACGTCCATTTTCTATTTAGGTCTTATGAAACATATTCTACAAATATTCTGATGATACTAAATACGTTTAATTTTTTTTCTCTTTCTGCTAATTTTGAAAATGCATAGCCATCGCGCAGTTTTAACTAACGCTTAAGCGTTTACTTCACCAAAAAAGAAAGTAATTTTACAAATTTACAAAAGGAGAGAATATTGTCTTATATAGCTCTCAACATTTACAGTAGCTATAAGTTACTTTGTGTATTTTATTCTGTTTTGATGTGTAAATAAAATTAAAAAAAAAACTGGCTTGAGATCCTTAAAATATGACGATGTTTCCTGATCTATTCATTTAGTAGACCATTGCAATTATTACGTATTCACAAGGAAAAAATTGAACGTTTTGCTCCTTTCCTTTATCTTGGTAAATTATACTTTTCTACTTCTTCTTCTTCTTCTTCTTCTTCTTCTTCTTCTTCTTCTTCTTCTTCTTCTTCTTCTTCTTCTTCTTCTTCTTCTTCTTCTTCTTCTTCTTCTTCTTCTTCTTCTTCTTCTTCTTCTTCTTCTTCTTCTTCTTCTTCTTCTTCTTCTTCTTCTTCTTCTTCTTCTTCTTCTTCTTCTTCTTCTTCTTCTTCTTCTTCTTCTTCTTCTTCTTCTTCTTCTTCTTCTTCTTCTTCTTCTTCTTCTTCTTCTTCTTCTTCTTCTTCTTCTTCTTCTTCTTCTTCTTCTTCTTCTTCTTCTTCTTCTTCTTCTTCTTCTTCTTCTTCTTCTTCTTCTTCTTCTTCTTCTTCTTCTTCTTCTTCTTCTTCTTCTTCTTCTTCTTCTTCTTCTTCTTCTTCTTCTTCTTCTTCTTCTTCTTCTTCTTCTTCTTCTTCTTCTTCTTCTTCTTCTTCTTCTTCTTCTTCTTCTTCTTCTTCTTCTTCTTCTTCTTCTTCTTCTTCTTCTTCTCTTCTTCTTCTTCTTCTTCTTCTTCTTCTTCTTCTTCTTCTTCTTCTTCTTCTTCTTCTTCTTCTTCTTCTTCTTCTTCTTCTTCTTCTTCTTCTTCTCTCTCTCTCTTGTTGGCATCTCAAAAACAATGCTTTCCCTTTGAGCGGTGCGAAAAATAAACTGAGGAAGTAACTTTACTGCGTTAAACCACAGATTTTGTTCACTAGAGTAATTCTTATCCTGGCTAATATAAGCAAAGTTTTAGTGCATCGGAGGACAGTCCTATCCTGGATCATTAAACCACAGTTTTAGTATTTCGGAGGCAACTCTTACCAAAACACATCATTATTAAACATCAGTTTTTTATGGTCTTTAAGGCAACTCCTATCATGGCTCATACTGAAACCACAATTTTAGTCTCTCTGAGGCATGTCTTATCCTGGCTCATCTTAAAACAACAGTTTTGATGTCTCTGTGGTATTTTTTTCTAGTTCATCATAACACCACAGTTGTAATGCCTCTGAGGAAAATCTTATCCTTGCTCATCATAAAAACTCAGTTTTGGTGTTTCTTGGGTAATTCTTATCTTAGCTCATTATACCACAGTTTCAGACTATCGGAGACAACTGTTATCATTAAACCACAGTTTGATTGTATCGGAGGCAATTCTCATCATTCAACCACAGGTTTAGTTTTTCTGAAGCAATTTTTATCCTGGCTCATCATTGAACCAGAGTTTTCGTTTCTCTGAGGCAACTCTTATCCTGGCTCATCATTTAACGACAGTTTTAATGTCTCTGAGGCAATTCTTATCCTGGCTCATCATTTAACCACAGTTTTAGTGTCTCTGAGGCAATTCTTATCCTGGCTCATCATTTAACCACAGTTTTAGTGTCTCTGAGGCAATTCTTATCCTGGCTCATTTATTTAACCACAGTTTTAGTGTCTCTGAGGCAATTCTTATCCTGGCTCATCATTTAACCACAGTTTTAATGTCTCTGAGGCAACTCTTATCCTGGCTCATTTATTAAACCACAGTTTTAAGGTCTCTGAGGCAAGTCTTATCCTGGCTCATCATTTAACCACAGTTTTATGGTCTCTGAGGCAATTCTTATCCTGGCTCATTTATTAAACCACAGTTTTAGTGTCTCTGAGGCAATTCTTATCCTGGCTCATCATTTAACCCCAGTTTTAATGTCTCTGAGGCAATTCTTATCCTGGCTCATTTATTAAACCACAGTTTTAGTGTCTCTCAGGCAACTCTTATCCTGGCTCATTTATTAAACCACAGTTTTAGTGTCTCTGAGGCAATTCTTATCCTGGCTCATCATTTAACCACAGTTTTAGTGTCTCTGAGGCAACTCTTATCCTGGCTCATTTATTAAACCACAGTTTTAGTGTCTCTGAGGCAATTCTTATCCTGGCTTATCATTTAACCACAGGTTTAGTGTCTCTGAGGCAACTCTTATCCTGGCTCATTTATTAAACGACAGTTTTAGTGTCTCTGAGGCAACTCTTATCCTGGTTCATCACTTAACCACAGGTTTAGTGTCTCTGAGGCAACTCTTATTCTGGCTCACCATAAAACCAGTTTTTGTGTCCCTGAAACAATTCTTATCCTCACTCATCTTTAAACCACAGTTTTAGTCATTGAGGCAACTCTTATTCTCACTCATCTTTAAACCACAGTTTTAGTGTCTCTGAGGCAACTCTTATCTTGGCTCATCATTTAACCACATTTTAATGTCTCTGAGGCAACTCTTATCCTGGCTCATCATTTACCCAAAGTTTTATTCCGAGGCAACTCTTATCCTGGCTCATCATTTAACCACAGTTTTAGTCTGAGGCAACTCTTATCCTGGCTCATCATTTAACCACAGGTTTAGTGTCTCTGAGGCAACTCTTATCCTGGCTCATCATTCAACCACAGTTTTAATGTCTCTGAGGCAATTCTTATCCTGGCTCATTTATTAAACCACAGTTTTAGTGTCTCTGAGGCAATTCTTATCCTGGCTCATTTATTAAACCACAGTTTTAGTGTCTCTGAGGCAACTCTTATCCTCACTCATCTTTAAACCACAGTTTTAGTGTCTCTGCGGCACCTCTTATCCTGGCTCATCATTTAACCACATTTTAATGTCTCTGAGGCAACTCTTATCCTGCCTCATCATTTACCCAAAGTTTTATTCTGAGGCAACTCTTATCCTGGCTCATCATTTAACCACAGTTTTAGTCTGAGGCAACTCTTATCCTGGCTCATAATTTAACCACAGGTTTAGTGTCTCTGAGGCAACTCTTATCCTGGCTCATCATTCAACCACAGTTTTAATGTCTCCGAGGCAATTCTTATCCTGGCTCATTTATTAACCACAGTTTTAATGTCTCTGAGGCAACTCTTATCCTGGCTCATTTATTAAACCACAGTTTTAGTGTCTCTGAGGCAACTCTTATCCTGGCTCATCATTTACCCAAAGTTTTATTCTGAGGCAACTCTTATCCTGGCTCATCATTTAACCAGTTTTAGTCTGAGGCAACTCTTATCCTGGCTCATCATTCAACCACAGTTTTCGTCTCTCTGAGGCAACTCTTATCCTGGCTCACTTTAAAACCACAGTTTTAATTTCTCTGAGGCAACTCTTATCCTGGCTCACTATAAAACCACAGTTTTAGTTTCTCTGAGGCGATTTTATCCCAGCTCAGACAGTGTCTCCGAGGTAATTCTCACCCTGTGTCACTAATAACGAATGATTACTTAACGATACATAGCCTGCACAAAGACATACATTTAAACAGACGTACCTAGACATACGGGGAAAAGGTCGAAAACGGCGTGAATATAATTATTACAGTCATTAGGTTATCGTAGAGACACATTCTTAAATGTATGAAATTTGTATGTGATTGTCACATTTTATAATAATCATATAATCCTATGTTGTCCTAATCTATATTCTATTCAAAGATGCTTTGCAACACTAATATTAGAAGAAAACTTAACGGATTTTTTAAAGAAAGAAATTTGAGGTTGTAATATAACGATATTGAACTATTGTTTGTACCAGGTTATTAATCTTCAAAAAAAAAAATAACCATAGAACGATCCATTAAAAAAAAAAAGAGAACATACGGAAAATCTTAAAATAAATCTTTGTATTAAAGGCAAGTTTGATTCTGTTCTCCGCTATCTCCACCAAAACCACTCAAACTAAATTGATGCAGTTATTGAACGTAAATCTGCCAAGATCACTGTTCAAAGCCGTTAAAAAAAAAAAAAAGAAAATTTAAGGATTTGGGCAAAGAAATGCATTTCATTGTAATTAATTAATCAAAATTTTTTGCCAAATTTGTTATGATGAACCAAATAACATTTAACAGTCTGTTCTCGGCAACTTACAATTTTCTAAGCGGATGAAACTTTTAAAATTATTGATTGCCATTTTGTTAATATATTTATATATAAAATCATGTTATTTTACTTTAAAGAGTGAAAAACTGACAAAAAAAAAATAAAAAACCACGCGAAATTTGCCTACTCCAGTGTAAAGACAAAAACGTCATGGAAAACATGTTGTTTTTTACATGAAAGAACAAGGGATTTGATTGGTCAGTATTTTAAGTTCAACTGTCATCGACGCCTTTTTTTTTCCGGAGAGCCGGTTGCAAGTAATACAAAAACCACTTCTGCTTCTTTTGCCCGCGTTTCGTACTTCTACTCTGTTTTATACATATAAGATATCGACCTGGTCCACTAACTGCAGACAAGGAACTGTCGAAACATTCACGTTAAGCCATTTTATTGACTCGCCACTCTTCATTTATCTTGCATGAGTCCTACAGATTCTGACCAGAATAAGAATAATTCAAAGTTTTAGCTTTCCAGGGTAATTTACATTTCTTTATTGTAATAGTCTTCCTCCACATGTTCATTGTTGTAAAGTTTGCTTCTCTTCAATGCAGTTGCAAGGCTCAGGAGGATATAAGCGTGAAATTTGTGAAATTTGCATTTCTTCATCTTAGTTGTCTTCCCCGTCTGTTCATTTGAGCGGGAAGTCATGCTTGTACTGTATAACACTAGACTGCTATACCACTCATATGGTGTTCACTACCCACAATATTAACAATTTGTACAACACTACGCTGTTATACAATTCATATAGTGTTAACCACCCACAATATTAAGATACTGTATAACATAAGACTTTATGTTACATCTTTTATATGGTGTTAATCACCAACAATATCAATAAACGGTATAAAACTAGACTGTTATGCCATTCATATGGTGCCCGCCACACACCATACTAAAATACTGTATATTGCGAGGCCGTTACACATTCAATCTTGTACATACACTTTTTGCACAGTTCTCGCACTGTTAAGTTGACCCGTACACTTCTTTATTCTCAGTCGAGACTTATATCTCAGTACTGTTTAATATGATACAATATTATCTTCCTTTCAGTTTTCTGGTTACACTCTTTACTTCTCAAGTCTTAATGGCGAACTTTGACTCATACCTCATACAAATCCTACCATCCCCATTAATTTACCACTTCACCGTTTATATGTTTCACCTTGACTGCTTAGCAGTAGATTGATTCATGTCAACACTTCAGTAAGTGTACAACCACTAGAACAAGTGTTGACAACCACCTCTATGTACACCATCGCCAGCACTCTGCTGCTAGCTGTCTCCTTCTCTGCCAGTAGAGAACTGATTCGAGAAATCGCTTAGCCTGGATTGTGTGAGGAGATGTGAGATCTCCATCACGCTCCTAGCGACAAGCCGTGAGCTTCGACGCTGTGACGCTGTGACGATGCTTTTAAACTGTCATTGACATAAAATGGAGACGGATGTGATCACCATTCAAGCAAACATCTCACATTTGTCTGCAGAGCAGGAAACTCTTGGGTTTTTTTTTGTTTTGTATTGATTTCTGCTACAAAACTATTTTACTATCTAATCTTGGATAGACAATTTAAGAGCACATAAATATATATATATATATATATATATATATATATATATATATATATATATATATGTATATTCACGGGTAATATTTAATATGTATCTACTAATTAGTTTAAAAATATATAAAAAAAAAAAAGGAAGAGAGAGAGAGTGTGAGAGTGGGGGTGGGAGGGGGGGGGGGGTCGTAAAGAGGAAAAGAGAGAAAGAGAAAGAAGGAGTAAACGAAAAAAACAAAAGAGGTGTAGTTCAAACAGCAAGCAAGGTGTTCCTCTTATTGAATTTCTAGTCGCCAGTTTAGGTTTAAAAATCTAAAACCAAAATATTCTCCTTGATCTCCTATCTCCAGCTCAGATCTGCTACTCAAAAGAAAATAGCCAATCCATAATTACCGTGCTGTATAATCTCCTGTCATAAAGCCTTGAACCATGGTCCGACGGCAAACGTTCTATCAAGATGACATGGTCATCACAGCGGGGACAGTATTCCTCCACTATGATGACAAACGTTCTATCAAGATGATATGGTCATCACAGCGGGGACAGTATTCCTCCAAAGCATGATGACAAACGTTCTATCAAGATGACATGGTCATCACAGCGGGGACAGTATTCCTCCACAGTATGATGACAAACGTTCTATCAAGATGATATGGTCATCATAGTGGCGACAGTATTCGTCCCCAGTATAATGACAAACGTTCTATCAAGATGATATGGTCATCATAGTGGCGACAGTATTCGTCCCCAGTATGATGACAAACGTTCTATCAAGATGATATGGTCATCATAATGGCGACAGTATTCGTCCCCAGTATAATGACAAACGTTCTATCAAGATGACATGGTCATCACAGTGGGAACAGTATTCCTCTCCAATATGATGACAAACGTTCTATCAAGATGACATGGTCATCACAGAGGGGACAGTATGCCTCTCCAGTATGATGGCAAACGTTCTATCAAGATGACATGGTCATCACAGAGGGGACAGTATGCCTCCCCAGTATGATGGCAAACGTTCTATCAAGATGACATGGTCATCACAGAGGGGACAGTATGCCTCTCCAGTATGATGGCAAACGTTCTATCAAGATGACATGGTCATCACAGAGGGGACAGTATGCCTCCCCAATATGATGACAAACGTTCTATCAAGATGACATGGTCATCACAGAGGGGACAGTATGCCTCTCCAGTATGATGGCAAACGTTCTATCAAGATGACATGGTCATCACAGAGGGGACAGTATGCCTCTCCAGTATGATGGCAAACGTTCTATCAAGATGACATGGTCATCACAGAGGGGACAGTATGCCTCTCCAATATGATGACAAACGTTCTATCAAGATGACATGGTCATCACAGAGGGGACAGTATGCCTCTCCAGTATGATGGCAAACGTTCTATCAAGATGACATGGTCATCACAGTGGGGACAGTATGCCTCCCCAGTATGATGACAAACGCTCTATCAAGATGACATGGTTATCACAGTGGGGACAGTATTCCTCTCCAGTATGATGGCAAACGTTCTATCAAGATGACATGGTCATCACAGAGGGGACAGTATGCCTCTCCAGTATGATGGCAAACGTTCTATCAAGATGACATGGTCATCACAGAGGGGACAGTATGCCTCCCCAGTATGATGGCAAACGCTCTATCAAGATGACATGGTTATCACAGTGGGGACAGTATTCCTCCACAGTATGATGACAAATGCTCTATCAAGATGACATTTTCATCACAGTGGGGACACTATTCCTCTCCAGTATGATGGCAAACGCTCTATCAAGATGACATGGTTATCACAGTGGGGACAGTATTCCTCCCCAGTATGATGACAAACGCTCTATCAAGATGACATTTTCATCACAGTGGGGACACTATTCCTCTCCAGTATGATGGCAAACGCTCTATCAAGCTGGCATGGTCATCACAGTGGGGACAGTATTTGTCCCCAGTCAGATGACAAACAATCTATCAAGATGGCATGGTCATCACAGTAGGGACAGTATTTGTCCCCAGTCAGATGACAAACAATCTATCAAGATGGCATGGTCATCACAGTAGGGACAGTATTTGTCCCCAGTCAGATGACAAACAATCTATCAAGATGGCATGGTCATCACAGTAGGGACAGTATTTGTCCCCAGTCAGATGACAAACAATCTATCAAGATGGCATGGTCATCACAGTAGGGACAGTATTTGTCCCCAGTCAGATGACAAACAATCTATCAAGATGGCATGGTCATCACAGTAGGGACAGTATTTGTCCCCAGTCAGATGACAAACAATCTATCAAGATGGCATGGTCATCACAGTAGGGACAGTATTTGTCCCCAGTCAGATGACAAACAATCTATCAAGATGGCATGGTCATCACAGTAGGGACAGTATTTGTCCCCAGTCAGATGACAAACAATCTATCAAGATGGCATGGTTATTCACAATAGAGAGTATATTCCTCCCAGGTCCAAAGGCAAAGAAGCTACCAAGATTTCATGATCATCACGGTAGAGTCTGTTCTCCTCCCCAGTATGATGGCAAGCAACCTATGAAGATGGCATGGTCATCCCAAGAACATCTGAAAAAATGTAGACCACTTAAAATGACAATAATTATAGATGAAAATAAGCGAGCATTGGTTTCGTTGGATGATAAAAAGATCAATTGAGAAAAGTGAGACACTATATTTTTGGATGACAAGAAGTAAAAAAAAAAAAAAATAAGCAACCCTTCTATCTGTTGACTCAAAGTTTGAGTATAATTAAAAGCATCAAATATATGAAAAAAGCCTGATTACCTACTCAAAATCTATTATTAGTACATGACAATCATTTTTGGTTTAAGAAATAAATGAGAAAAAATAATTAAAATTATGAAAACATTGGTAGACATAAAGAAAAAAAGTAAAATTATTTGTCTCTAAATAACAATGCCAGTGCTTGTGTTGTTGGCCAAGTTTGATGAATATTATGATTGTAAAAAAAAGACAAAAGATTATTGACTAAAAATCCTCTCCATTCTATCGCATGCGGTTTTAAAAGCTTCAAAAATGAAGAAAATCAGGTACGCGTCAATGG
>JAWDGP010003761.1:17500-22500 GCA_033675545.1 Elysia crispata
TAACAGGGAACTCTGACTCAAGTCATTGAGGTTTAGATCCAAGTTCTCACCTTTGGTTAATTAATCTGTTTATACATTTAAATACATTTTTCCTTTCTTATGTTTTAATACATTACCGACCATAATTTATAGCTCTTTGGTAGCTTTCTCAGTTTTAAAAACTACTTTCGTGTTTGGTAAAACAATTACAAGGTCTGAGATATAAAGTCTTCAAGAGAAAATAAGAGTTAAAGAAGATTTAATGACTACCTACTCGTAGTGGTGAAATGAGTGTTTGCGTGTATGAAGGGAGGAGAAAAGTGTTCTCCAGCTTGTTACAGCTATTTTGTGTCAACTCTGTGTATTAACTCAAATAGTCGCATACTTTCCCAAAATTTCAATCAACGAATACTATTCATGTATAACAATTATTAAGCCAGTGAATTTGATAGTGCAACATTCAGAAAGTATGATAACTTTTTAAGCGAATCTTTTGCAATTTAGTTTCTGTTTTGTTTGCGAAATGGTAATGACTACCACCATCACCAGAGGGTGGCAGTACTACAACCATCACCAGACGGTAGTAAGACTACAACCATCACCAGACGGTAGTAACACTACAACCATCACCACAGGTTAGCAGCACTACAACCATAACAAGAGGGTGGCAGTACTACAACCATTACAAGAGGATGCAGTACTACAACCATCACAAGAAGGTGGTAGTACTACAACCATCACAAAAGGGTGGCATTCCTACAACCATCGCCAGACGGTAGTGACACTGCAACCATCATCACAGGTTAGCAGCACTACAACCTTCACCACAGGTTAGCAGCACTACAACCATCACCACAGGTTAGCAGAATTACAACCATCACCACAGGTTAGCAGCACTACAGCCATCATCAGAGAGTAGCAGCATTACAACCATTACTAGAGGGTAACAGCACTACAACCATCACCAGACGGTGGCAGCATTACAACCATTACTAGAGGGTAACAGCAACTACAACCATCACCAGCCGGTGGCAGCATTACAACCATTACTAGAGGGTAACAGCAACTACAACTATCACCAGACGGTGGCAGCATTACAACCATTACTAGAGGGTAACAGCAATTACAACCATCACCAGACGGTGGCAGCATTACAACCATTACTAGAGGGTAACAGCACTACAGCCATCATCAGAGAGTGGCAGCATTACAACCATTACTAGAGGGTAACAGCACTAAAACCATCACTAGACGGTAGGAGCACTGCAATCATCACAACATGGTAGCAGCATTACAAACATAACCAGATATTGGCAGCTCTACAACCATCACCAGATGGTAGCAGCTCTACAATCATCACCAGACGGTAGCAGCACTACAACCATCACCACAGGTTCGTAGCACTACAACCATCACCAGATATTGGTAGCGGCACCACAACCACACCACACGGTAGCAGCATAATAAGACTGTAGTAGCACTACAACCATCACTAAACGGTAGCATCACTACAACGATCACCTGACAGTAGCAACATTATAACCATCACCATACAGTAGGGGCACTACAACTATCATGGATGGTAGCAATACTTCAAACATCACCAGACGGTAAAGCACTACAACCATCACCCGACGGTAGCAGCACTAAAAGCATCACCAGACGATAGCAGCACTACAACCATCACCAGACGGTAGCATCACTACAACCATCACCAGACGGTAGCATCACTACAACCATCACTTGATGGTAGCATCACTAGAACCATCACCAGATGGTAATATCACTTTAACTATAACCAGATAGTAGCAGCTTTATAACCATCACCAGACGGTAACATCACTACAACTATCATCAGATAGTAGCTGGTTTATAACCATCACCAGACGGTAACATCACTACAACTATCATCAGACGGTAGCAGCACTACAACCATCACCAGACGGTAGCAGCACTACAATATCATCAGACGGTAACATCACTACAACTATCATCAGATAGTAGCTGGTTTATAACCATCACCAGACGGTAACATCACTACAACTATCATCAGATAGTAGCTGGTTTATAACCATCACCAGACGGTAACATCACTACAACTATCATCAGATAGTAGCTGGTTTATAACCATCACCAGACGGTAACATCACTACAACTATCATCAGATAGTAGCTGGTTTATAACCATCACCAGACGGTAACATCACTACAACTATCATCAGATAGTAGCTGGTTTATAACCATCACCAGACGGTAACATCACTACAACTATCATCAGACGGTAGCAGCACTACAACCATCACCAGACGGTAGCAGCACTACAACTATCATCAGACGGTAACATCACTACAACTATCATCAGATAGTAGCTGGTTTATAACCATCACCAGACGGTAACATCACTACAACTATCATCAGATAGTAGCTGGTTTATAACCATCACCAGACGGTAACATCACTACAACTATCATCAGATAGTAGCTGGTTTATAACCATCACCAGACGGTAACATCACTACAACTATCATCAGATAGTAGCTGGTTTATAACCATCACCAGACGGTAACATCACTACAACTATCATCAGATAGTAGCTGGTTTATAACCATCACCAGACGGTAACATCACTACAACTATCATCAGACGATAGCAGCACTACAACCATCACCAGACGGTAGCAGCACTACAACCATCACCAGACGGTAACATCACTACAACCATCACCAGACGGTAACATCACTACAACTATCATCAGATAGTAGCTGGTTTATAACCATCACCAGACGGTAGCAGCACTACAACCATCACCAGACGGTAGCAGCACTACAACCATCACCAGACGGTAGCATCACTACAACCATCACCAGACGGTAGCAGCACTACAACCATCACCAGACGGTAGCATCACTACAACCATCACCAGACGGTAGCATCACTACAACCATCACCAGACGGTAGCATCACTACAACCATCACCAGACGGTAACATCACTACAACCATCACCAGACGGTAGCAGCACTACAAACCATCACCAGACGGTAGCAGCACTACAACCATCACCAGACGGTAGCATCACTACAACCATCACCAGACGGTAGCATCACTACAACCATCACCAGACGGTAGCATCACTAGAACCATCACCAGATGGTAATATCACTTTAACTATAACCAGATAGTAGCAGCTTTATAACCATCACCAGACGGTAACATCACTACAACTATCATCAGATAGTAGCTGCATTATAACCATCACCACACAGACGATAACGCGGCAACTACATTAATCAGGCGGTAGGAGCATTACGGCTACCACCTAGTGACTGCCGTTTTGACGGCTATTACCAGGATGCGTTTTTTATTACTACCATCAGGTCACAGAGGTTTCCGCTCCCATCTCAAAACTCCAGCCGTTTTTAAAACTTTTACGAGACGGCAGCCAGCTGCAGCTACAAGTTTGACCGGCCGAGAGCGTCACTACCACCGAGGTCATAAGGCGATAGCGTCACCTCAACTACCACCAGCCTCCAAAATGTTTTAAAGCTCCCACCGCCTCGGCCAAACCGACTTGAAGGTTTTCCGCTCCAGGCACGCGCGCTGCCCGGCGCAGGTTCCGGTGTGGCTGTTAGAATCGCGTGCTGCTACTTCAGCGGCGGCGCCTGTTCGTGCTCCGTGCCGCCTGACAGACAGCCCAGGCAGACAAGAGCGTCCAGTGCCCTCAGACATTAATGGTGTGGGCGAAGCCAAGGAGAGACAACCAAATACTGCTAGAGTGTGCAAGTTAAGTGAGTCGACTTGAAGCACAGTTTGACAATGTTAAAACTTAAATAAAGCACACACACATACACAAATGCGCACTCGTGTATAATTGAATGTTTCATAGTTGCTGCAAGGAGAGCATTAAATATGTGTGAAGAAAAAAAAATCAACATGAAGGAACCACGGACTTCTTTTGTTTTTGTTATGGATGCAAGCTGCAGTTGTAATGCACATCTATGTCTTAATTCACTTATTGTACACGATATTCAATTACGCATTCTGCAACAAGCGGTTCCATCTTACTGTAAAACAGTATTGAAATAATTTTTTAAATGTTGACAGCTTCGAGGGAAGAGGAAAAGGTTTACTTTAAAAGCTTTTGGTTTGTAATCAAGCGGTAAATCAATCGTTGACCTTAAAATTGTGCCTGATACACCGTATTTGCACTGACAAACCAATAAATTTTACTTTATTCACACCAATCAATATGGCTTTATCCATAACAATAAAGTGTACTTTACTCTCACCAACAAAGATTACTTTGTCCACACCAATAATATTACTATATCCACGTAGTCCATCAAAATTTTACTACTCTAAAGGACGTGTTTGTTTTACCCTGCGCCATGGATATCAAAAAGAACTCCGACAGAGTTCGTCTACCCAGACAAAAGCTAAGTATAATTCTTATACCATGACAAGTACAAAAAAAAAAAAAAGCAAACGCGCAATCCTGTGAAAAAAAGACCATATGCATTAAAGTACGAAAAACTTTTTAAGCAGAAAAACATTTACAGCTCATGAACGGGAATTTTACCTTCTCGAGGAAAAGAAACTCAACGGAGGTCTTTGACCTAAAACTACACAAAACGTCTTAATGCATATAAAACGAATATTATAGAGTCTAAATGAGATAAATAAGATGAGGCAGAACTTGCATATCCTAAGACAAAGATATCCCCGCTAAAAGGGCAACGCATGCCAGTTTCATCCAATATAGACGTAGAGCAATTAATGTCAATTGCAATACCAGAACAGAGACCTTTCACTCTTAGAATGCAATACCTTAGTAAGTACCTTTCACTCTATGACCAACAGCTTACAATGCAATACCTGTAAAGAGACCTTTCACTTTATGACCAACAATTTAGAATGCAATACCTGTAAAGAGACCTTTCACTTTATGACCAACAATTTAGAATGCAATACCAGTAAAGAGACTTTTCACTCTATGACCAACAACTTACAATGCAATACCTGTAA
>JAWDGP010003761.1:27500-37500 GCA_033675545.1 Elysia crispata
TCTCTCTCTTCTCTCTCTGTCTCTCTGTCACAATTTATATATATATACATATATATCTTTCTCTTTTCCACATAAGCCAAAGATAAAGAGAAAGAAAAGGATTACCCGCTAAATCCTCTTTTTTGTCATATGCTTAAAAAAACTTCACTCCAACAGCCCATTAAAATCAATATACTTCTCTCACATCCAGCACCCCAATAATAAACAACATATTTACCTCTCAACTCCGTTACCTTATTAAAAACCAATATACTTCACTTAATTTGTCAAATGAGAAGTACATTCAGCATCTCAATACGGAAAGATCAAGCAGTATCTCACCACGACCATTTTACACGAGATTTTAGCCATTCGAGAAGATCACGCAGTATCTCAACACGACCATTTTACACGAGATTTTAGCCATTCGAGAAGATCACGCAGTATCTCAACACGACTATTTTACACGCGATTTTAGCCATACGAGAAGATCACACAATATCTCAACACGGCCATTTTACACGACATTTTAGCCATACGAGAAGATCACGCAGTATCTCAACACGACCATTCTACACGACATTTTAGGCATACCAGAACATCACACACTATCTCATCACGGCCATTTTACACGATATTTTAGCCATATGAGAAGATCACACAGTATCTCAACACGATCATTTTACACGAGATTTTAGCCATACAAGAAGATCACGCAGTATCTCAACACGACCATTTTACACGAGATTTTAGCCATACAAGAAGATCACGCAGTATCTCAACACGATCATTTTACACGAGATTTTAGCCATACAAGAAGATCACGCAGTATCTCAACACGATCATTTTACACGAGATTTTAGCCATACAAGAAGATCACGCAGTATCTCAACACGACCATTTTACACGATATTTTAGCCATACAAGAAGATCACACAGTATCTCAACACGATCATTTTACACGAGATTTTAGCCATACAAGAAGATCACGCAGTATCTCAACACGACCATTTTACACGAGATTTTAGCCATACGAGAAGATCAGGTCAGCTTAAGACACGATCTGTCCAAGGTTGGCCAGCCAGATAGTACCGTTAGTTAAGATGAATGTTAAAATAGATATGCGTTTTATGTACTCAGTTATTTACTCTATGCTGGCTTTTTGATGATGTGTCCTTTAAAAAGATCTTAACAACAACAAAAATTAAAAATAAAAACCGCAAGTATCACTACTAACGACATGAATAACAGGAATAACAATCACAACAATGACGACATAAAAAAAAGAAAAAAAAACGATAATAAATAGTTCTTGGCTTCAAATGTTAAAACTAATTTATTTAAAACAAAAAAGGTAGGTCTATATATATATATATATATATATATATATCAGAATAATATTCCATATTACTACCCCGTTACCACTTTACATAGAAAAGAAAAACCATAGGAAAAGCTATGAAAGGCTCTAATAGAAAACAGTTGTACCAAGGTAATTTTCTCCTTTTCTAGTCATACTGAAAACATTGAAATGCATAGAGTAGCTTTATCTCTGAAAATGGGCTGGCTTAGCTTCAGAAACCTGTAGGAACTGTGTTTTGGTTTAGAGCCGCGAAAAAGTTTCCTATTGATCTGCCTGTCCATGTCAATCCAACCCAGGGACGGAAACGGAAGTGGAACAAATAGTGGTTTGGAAACATGTCGGAACTTATGCTGTTTCCTTAATGAAGAAAAATTTCACGGCACACGGGCGCTTATAGTAATCACGTGGGCCATGAGTAAAAGATTAACTTAACTCTAGAATCTGACATAATTGAGAAAAACACTCAGTCTACGGTTGACTCTGGGAAAAATATGGAATAGAGTTGTGAGGTGAAGATATATAGACAGATAAATAATTAGACAAGCAAATATAACGATAGATAGTTTAAAAATCAGTTGATAGTTGGATGGATAGAGAGATAAAAAGTCGCGGGAAGAGAGAAAATAGGGAGAGAGAAAGTTAGGACACACATGTTCTATAATCGTAGAGCTTCACTGTAACTACCTTTATGTAGTAGATGGGCTATAATTGTTGAAGTCCACAGTAAGTACCTTCAACGAATGTTATGTAACCTCCAAATAAATTGGATGGAACTTACTATGTAAAGAGATTTAACTACCTGTCACGTTCATCAACGCTGATGCTTTATTTACATTACTTTGCGATACAATTCTCTTGCTTTGCTGCTCTTTCTTTATAAACCTCACGTAACTGAAGGATTTAGATCGCTAAAAAACGTGTTGAACTCAGTAGCCATGCAGTGGCTTCAAAAGAAACGATCTGTAAGGGCTCAGTCTTCTACAAAGCGTTCTGAGTAGCCAGGCAGGGGCTTCAGAGGGAATGATCTGTAATATAAGATTATTTGGCGGCATTTTCTAATAACGATCTGAGTATCCAGACAGAGGCTTCAGAGGACACGATCTGTATCATAAGATTATTGGGCAGCATCTTCTAATAGCGACCTGAGTATCCAGACAGGGGCTTCAGAGGACACGATCTGTATCATAAGATTATTGGGCAGCATCTTCTAATAGCGACCTGAGTAGCCAGACAGGGGCTTCAGAGGACATGATCTGTATCATAAGATTTTTCAGCGGCATTTTCGAATGAGATTTGTAGAGCCAGGCAGGGGCTTCAGAGGAAACGATCTGTAATATAAGATTATTCGGCAACATCTTCTAAAAGCGATCTGAATGCCAGGCAGGGGATTCAGAGGAAACGATTTGTAATATAAGATTATTCGGCAGCATTTTCTAAAAGCGATCTTAATGCCAGGTAGGAGATTCAGACGAAGGGATCTGTAACATAAGATTATTCGGCTTTATCTTCTAATAGCGATCTGATTAACTTGCTTTACATTATGCTACTGCTAAGTTACTTAAGTTTCCTCTTATGCACTCCGCATCGTCTTGGTGTGCCATTAAATGTAACGCTGTGAACTTGTGTGAAGTGGGTTTCTAGTCAATGCCTTTGGTTTACTGTAAAGAATCTCAACCCATGAAAATAATTTGATCCGAGCCGCATATGGTAAATTAAAGACTCTCAATTTACGACACATGATAGTGGGATATTTTATCAGGATACACTTGGAGGTTTTTTTGTATACGTTTGAAAGAATAATTATTAAAAAAAAAAAAAGACTAACGGGTTTTAATCTTTCGTTCAATCTAAATTTCAAATAAATGAAAGATTATTGTTGGTCCCGAGATGACTTGAGAAACTCTGTATTAAAAAAGGCAGAGATGATACTTTGTGCTACCGTCGTTAATGCAAACTATCAAGGCGCCCCGTGCTGGGAAGATTTCATTCAATGCGAAATTAAATCGCGCGCTCCAATTGAATTGGGAAATTCGAGATGGAAATTTTATCCAAACTTTCAGTAATAGATTCTCTCCTTTATATGATGATATGAATAAGAATTGTGAGAGCTAAAACCAATTGCCAAGTTTCCATTGTGTTATGTTTTGAATATTGCAAGACGAGAAGAAATTGCATACATTATCTATCTAAACTCCGCCAAGACTTTCAAAGATTATAAGATTAGAATCAATGGTTTGGATTTTAAAAGGAAACCTGAACGCTATCATCCGTGGTATGTAATCATATTACTCCACAATGACGTTGGCTTAGTGTCTAAAATCTAATATACAATTGTGGACTGCTGAGCCGGTTTGGATATCATCTAAGATTTAAGTTCGACTGTGAATCTTGCCATCTCTCATCTTGATTGATCGCTTTTATTCTGATACCGATGTTAGGTTATCGTTTAAAATTAAGACAAGACATTTTTATTTTGTATTCAATGATATAAAAATAGATCAAGATAAACATTAAAACGTTTCATGGTTCTGTAGCGTCTTCTCATATTCAATATATCAGTCACATCCTCACGTTCAATGTCCAGACGTATGCTTTGCCTGATGCCATGACTATCACTGTTCTGGGCTACCATCCTTGCGAGAACTCACGTTAATCAAGTCACGCACACACAATTATTCTGCTCTTTACATAGGATGGGAATGAAATCTTGATACTGGAAGCATTTTTTTTAATCGAAACTTATAAGATAAATAAGTTTTAAGTGCATTACCTATTAAAAAGTTTATGAATCTTTATTAACATGGTTCATAAAACATTTTCAAAACATTCTATCAAAGTTTCTTCTCAAAAACATGTTTAAGATAGAAATTTGAAAATAGCCAATCATCGCCCCACCTATGGCAAATTCATCGGTAAGCAAACAAAGGAGCTCTGTAAAATTAGACTCACAGTAAAACTCAAAGCTTTGACACTGCCAAATAGACACATGGTTATGACACTGTCAATGAGACTCAAAGCTTTGACACTGCCAATAAGACACATGGTTATGACACTGTCAATGAGACTCAAAGCTTTGACACTGCCAATAAGACACATAGTTATGACACTGTCAATGAGACTCAAAGCTTTGACACTGCCAATAACACACATGGTTATGATACTGTCAATAAGTCTCAAAGCTTTGACACTGCCAATAAGACTCACTATTATGACACAGTCAAAAAGACTCACAACTATGGCACTGTCAATTAGACTCACAGTTATAACACTGCCAATAAGACTCACAGTTTTGACGCTGCCAATAAGACCCACAGTTATGACACTGTCAATAAGACTCACAGTTATGATACTGCTAATAAGACTCACAGTTATAACGCTGCCAATAAGACTCACAGTTATGATACTGTCAATAAGACTCACAGTTATGACACTGCCAATAAGACTCACAGTTATGACACTGCCAATAAGACTCACAGTTATGATACTGTCAATAAGACTCACAGTTATGACGCTGCCAATAAGACTCACAGTTATGACGCTGCCAATAAGACTCACAGTTATGATACTGTCAATAAGACTCACAGTTATGACGCTGCCAATAAGACTCACAGTTATGACACTGCCAATAAGACTCACAGTTATGACGCTGCCAATAAGACTCACAGTTATGACGCTGCCAATAAGACTCACAGTTATGATACTGTCAATAAGACTCACAGTTATGACACTGCCAATAAGACTCACAGTTATGATACTGTCAATAAGACTCACAGTTATGATACTGTCAATAAGACTCACAGTTATGACACTGCCAATAAGACTCACAGTTATGACACTGCCAATAAGACTCACAGTTATGATACTGTCAATAAGACTCACAGTTGTGATACTGTCAATAAGACTCACAGTTATGACACTGCCAATAAGACTCACAGTTATGACACTGCCAATAAGACTCACAGTTATGACGCTGCCAATAAGACTCACAGTTATGATACTGTCAATAAGACTCACAGTTATGACGCTGCCAATAAGACTCACAGTTATGACACTGCCAATAAGACTCACAGTTATGACGCTGCCAATAAGACTCACAGTTATGACGCTGCCAATAAGACTCACAGTTATGATACTGTCAATAAGACTCACAGTTATGACACTGCCAATAAGCATCACAGTTATGATACTGTCAATAAGACTCACAGTTATGATACTGTCAATAAGACTCACAGTTATGACACTGCCAATAAGACTCACAGTTATGACGCTGCCAATAAGACCCATAGTTATGACGCTTCCAAGAAGACTCACTATCATCATAGTCAATAAGGCTCACAGTAATGACACTGTCAATTAGACTCACAGTTATGACACTGTAAATAAGACTCACAGTTGATGACACAGTGAAAATTATTCAGTTGTGGAACTGGGTTTGATTCAAGTTAGTTGACTGTAATTTATGATAATTTCAACGTCTTGATTTGGTTCCAATTAATTGACTTTAAGTCAAGGTCATTTCATCGACTTGGTTTGAGTCTTGTACCTATACGGTTGACATGTGACCTACCAAGAGTCTCCATTATAGTGTTTTCGGCCCTGGTCCTTCATCTTTGATCCTTCTTTCCACCCAAATTTTCAATTTGTTTCATTCTATGTTTGCCTCGCTATCTACATTTGAATCGCCATGTTGTCGCTGCTAGAGTAATACTAATACAAAATGTCTCCCGTTTCATCCAACAAGGCCCATCCTCTCTCTCTCTCTCTCTCTCTCTCTCTCTCTCTCTCTCTCTCTCTCTCTCTCTCTCTCTCTCTCTCTCTCTCTCTCTCTCTCTCTCTCTCTCTCTCTCTATCTATCTATCTATCTATCTATCTATCTATCTCTCTCTCGCTTTCTCTCTCTCCACCATGATTTCCCACCTGATCTTTCTTTCCACTGATCCGTAAGGCTCCGCCCATACCTATCCGCCAGCATACACTAACCTCTCTCCCTTTTTCCTCTTCAATTCACTCATTTTACAATTGAAGAACCTCCTCATCTAGATCTCTTTTCCCTTCTTTTAACCAACTCCCCACCCCCCCCCCCCACCCCACTCCTCCAGAAATTCCTCTTTCACCAACCCCACTCCCCCCCCCCCCCCCCCCCACCCCTCCGTCTCCGGGTTATCTCTCGCAGCCTCACAAGCCTAGCCTCGGGTGAGCTGCCGTGGTGGACGGGTGGGGTGTGACGTTGAGCGAGCTCTACCTTACACGACCAGTTATAAAGTTTCATCCTGCCGGAAGCGCTCACAGTTGCCCGGGAGAGCAGGTTCTCGCTACGTATTACATCCTTGCTGGACAAACACCAGGCACTTCAAAAAAGTTAGCAGCGTCCAGAGAGACTGTCAGGTGAAATATTTCACGAGGGGTTTACACAGGCCGAATCAGTTTTCTCTCATTTGTGGCCGCCCAAATTACGTTGACTCCCTTAGAAGCAGAGATAGCCTGGCACCAGGTAAGGCAAGGAGAGACTTCTCTCCATTACACTTATTTTGATTATTCAACTACTTCTACCAGCACAATTACTACTACTGCTACTACAACTATTGTTGTTGTTGCTGCTGTTGCTGCTGCTGCTGCTACTACTACTACTACTACTACTACTACTACTACTACTACTACTACTACTACTACTACTACTACTACTACTACTACTACTACTAACACTCTAATTATTACGAGTATTATTTGTAAATATTATTATTATTATTATTATTATTATTATTATTATTATTATTATTATTATTATTATTATTATTATTATTATTATTATTATTATTATTATTATTACTACTACTACTACTACTACTACTACTACTACCACCACCACTACTACTACTACTACTACTACTACTACTACTACTACTACTACTACTACTACTACTACTACTACTACTACTACTACTACTACTACTACTACTAATACTACTACTACTAATAATAATAATAATAATAATAATAATAATAATAATGAAATAAAAATTTCCATATATCATTATTTTAAGGAACTACAGCGTATTATTTTCCAAAATTGCATTTCTCTAGATCAGACACACTGAGATCTATCTAGACCGGAAATTTAATAATGCGCAACTAAATTACATGCGAAAGCATTTCCAAAAAAATAAAAAAAAAAATTAAAAAGACGTCTGCAGTATCAATTCCTTGAAGAATATAATTTTTCCTTCCGCAATTTTTTGAAGTTTTTCACTTATGATCATTGGCCACAATTGATGTTTTGAAGTGCTAAGTTTTTTCGGTACAATTTATATTGCTTTGGCAAAACAAAACAAAATAAAACTCAGAGAAAGCAGGTACATTTTCGTGATACCCTCTTCAAAGAAACATGAACTAAAAATGATAGGCACGATCTACAAATGATCCTCTATCAATTTATTTTCCAATCAAACTCCAAGTCGTGTTTTTGGCGAAGAAACGCAGTGGACTAGACTTGTCTTGGGAATTCTATAAACTTAGATATAGATATTATTCTTATTATCATTATTATTATTATTATTATTATTATTATTATTATTATTATTATTATTATTATTATTATTATTATTATTATTATTATTATTATTATTATTATTATTATATCATCATCATCATCATCATCATCTTTTTCTTATTGTTACTTATATAACTACTACTGCCACTGCTGCTACTACTATTACAACTACTGCTCCTTTTTTCTACTCATACCATTCATACTACTACTACTACTACTACTACTACTACTACTACTACTACTACTACTACTACTACTACTACTACTACTACCACAGGTTAATGAGGATACGCAGATGTACCGACTGAGCAAAAAGTTCAATTTTTCTGTCCTTTCGTTTTCGCGGAATCTAAGGTCGTCGGGCATATTAGTTTTGGTCACGACAAACTTCCTTTCTATGACAACAAGCATAAAAGGAGCACCCTACCAGCATTTTTCCTGGCCCATATATACAAATTTACAACTTGCATGGCTAATTTTCTACCGAGATTTAAGTCGACAGTCTTTTCAGATTTCTTAGTTCACAAAAATGGAGAAACTTTGAACGTTTTATCTAAATTACGGCCTGAAATCGACGCTTTTCCGCCATAGATATAGGGCTTACGAGATTAATCAAACTGGCATATTTCATTATTATATTTAAAAAAATCACTTAAATAAGATGAAGCATCCACAAACTTACTTTGTAAATTTAAATGCAGTAGGCCTACTTCAAAGTAGAAAAGATGCACCTGATGTCAATTCTTTCAATATAGATCTAGACCTAGCTAGGTATCTAGATCTAGATCTATATTTAAACCTAGTGCGCCTGACTAAAACCCCCGAAGCAGCGATTACCGATCCATTTACTTGAAATTGCTTGTGCTGAATCTTGAGATTTACAAAGTATAATTATTCTTAATACTGTGAAGCAATGTTTCTTTATGGAAGCCAGTCTCATCAATGCGTAGCCTATCCGATGCTTAAGTGGCACGATATCGTAGATTACACCTTGCCTATGACAGATCACCCACTTAATTTTGAATAGTTGAATTGCAATTTTAAAGTCATTAGTAGTGAAGTATAGGGCCGACAGACAAACCCTCACGTTTTCAAAGCACATAATATTTTGTCAATTGAATTGTATTTATATAATTTGATTCCAAACCCTTTTTTCACTTATAAGGCATGAAATAGAAGTATAAAGCTTTTACTGTGTGATATAGAAAAAGAAAATCTGTTCGACAACTCGAAAATGTTTCGAAACAAGAAAAACTGAACACACAGAACCACAATGATCTCATTACATATTTATTATCATCTAGTAGGCAGTAAAGCTTTTTTAAAAATTCTACAAATATCCAAAAATGTGCAATTATTACGATAGTAAATGATTATCAATTTTTAGGAAACTTTTATAGACAATATACCACCATAACACTATTGTTTACAACTCAGGTTAAAGTTTTCACCTTCATTGACCAAAACAGTTATGGCGACACCAGAAAATTACGAAAATACTCGGGATATCCTGAAGTACCTGTCGGTGTATCTGTCCGTTCCCTAATTTGTGACTACTACTACTACTACTACTACTACTACTACTACTACTACTACTACTACTACTACTACTACTACTACTACTACTACTACTACTACTACTACTACTACTACTACTACTGTTACTACTGCTACTACTACTGCTACTACTACTACTACTACTACTACTACTACTACTACTACTACTACTACTACTACTACTACTACTACTACTACTACTACTACTACTACTACTACTACAGCAATAACAATAGCAACAATAATAATAACAACATAAACAATAAACAACAACAGCAATTGTAATTTAATACAAATATAATGATAATAATAATAATAATAATAATAATAATAATAATAATAATAATAATAATAATAATAATAATAATAATAATAATAATAATAATAATAGTAATTAATAATAATAATAATAATAATGATGATGATGATGATGATGATGATGATGATGATGATGATGATGATGATGATAATGATTATGAATGACAATTATAGTAGAAGTAATGTTTAAAAAATTCTTTAATTAGTATTTTTTTATTGTTTTATTAGTTCATACG
>JAWDGP010003761.1:42500-82500 GCA_033675545.1 Elysia crispata
GTGGCCCATACAGTGTCTGGGGTGTTTGCAAATCAACGTGTACTTTGTTCTCCATTTTTTATCATCCATTCTTCAAACCTACTTGCATCCTTTTGAGTGGTACAACCGAGTCCCACTGAAGACGTTCTAGTTTTGATTTTCAAAATTTTAGAGAGAGAGAGAGAGAGAGAGAGAGAGAGAGAGAGAGAGAGAGAGAGAGAGAGAGAGAGGAGGGGGGATTTAAACAGTTGAAAGGAGGTGATTATGAGAGACAGGTGAAAAAAAAGAGAGGGGAATAGAAAGATAGAAAGAAATAATAAAGGATTAAATCAAGAAAGCGAGTGAGGGAGAGCACTTGTGTATTAGGACCGAAAAAGATGAAAAAAAAAAGATGTACATTTATAAAGAGGAAAAGGCAGAAAGAGAGTAACACAAAGTGAAATGGTAAGAGCGAGAATGAGAGGTGAAGAGAGAAAGAGAGATTTGGAAAAGAGAGACAGATAAATAGCCCTGGACTAATAAAGAAAGAATAAAACGTGAAAAAAGAGCCAGAGAGGCAGACACAAAGTGTAAAGATACAGATAATAGGAGAGAAAAAAGAGACAAAAAGCCCAAAAGATTGGATAGCAGAAGGAGCTGAAGGTGGACTACATTTATAAATGATAACTATTCTTCGTATTTCAATAGCCGAGGGAACCTTTTGTGTTCCGGATTCTCGACCGGTTCAACTCATCTTCTGTGTGCGAAGATGTCGTCTGCTGTTACAAGAATTTCGCTCACGGTCTTTCCAGAACTGTGTTTTCTCGAATGGTCATGGATTTTAGAGGCGAATAGATTTTAATTGGTAGTTCAGTTTTGTTGTTTCCCTCTTGAGCTGTGCGATTGTGGTATTTCTTAATTAAAATTTGTAGGCAAATAAATTTCATGAAATATAGAGGAATGTAATAACCGATTTATATTTAATGTAGACAAAATATCTGCACAAGAATATAAAAAAGGAATAAGTAGCTATAGTTTATCTTCAGTTCATCAAATACAGCAGACAAAGAAAAGCATTTAAAGCTCTTCTTGGGTCAGTATACTATTGAACAACGACAAATAGCGCAATTCATCCTTTTCAAATGTTACAAATTTTTAATTTTTTTTTCCGCAAAAAAAAAATTCAAAGATGAAAGCAATGCTACGGGTTGGTGCCGGCTGCCATGGTGTGGAAGAAAAACCTGAAAGATTGGATTGACAGACATTGCTTGCCATGGAAGAAAGATATGAAAGGATGGATAGATAGAAATCGTTTGGTATGGGAGAAAGATCTGATGTTGAAAAAGATCTGAAGATTGGATAGACATACATTGTTTGGAATGGAAGATATACATGAAAGACTGGATAAAGACATTGTTTGGTATTGAAGAAAGACCTGAAATATTGGATAGACAGGCATTGCTAGGTTTGGAAAAAAGACCTGAAAGATTGGAAAGACAGGCATCGCTTGGTTTGGAAAAAAGACCTGAAAGATTGGAAAGACAGGCATCGCTTGGTTTGGAAAAAAGACCTGAAAGATTGGAAAGACAGGCATCGCTTGGTTTGGAAAAAAGACCTGAAAGATTGGAAAGACAAGCATCGCTTGGTTTGGAAAAAAGACCTGAAAGATTGGAAAGACAGGCATCGCTTGGTTTGGAAAAAAAGACCTGAAAGATTGGAAAGACAGGCATCGCTTGGTTTGGAAAAAAGACCTGAAAGATTGGAAAGACAGACAGAAATATCTGGGAGTCTTTAGGAGAGAGATGGCCTGAGAGAGTCTTTAGGAGAAAGGTGACCAGAGAGAATCTTTAGGAGAAAGATGACCCTAGAGAATATTTAGGAGAAGCATTAATCAAAATTGTGTTCAGACTAAAGAACCCTAGCTTTATACTGATAGAAACCGTCTAAAACAACTATAGGAAGAGTATAGATCTGAGATGATCTGTTAGAAAGATATGATATGATCTTTGACAGAACCGATCTGCTGTTATATTAAAGATAAATGGCCTGAGAGATTCTTTGTAGGAGAAACCGCATGAGAGAATCAGAAAAAAAAAAAAAAACCGAGAATTTCGCTGAACCTGTATTACATCAGAGGAAAATAATGTGTAAAAAGATGGAAAGAAAAGTAGAGAAAAAGATACAATGAGAGAGAGAGAGAGAGAGAGAGAGAGAGAGAGAGAGAGAGAGAGAGAGAGAGAGAGGGGGGGGAGGGGGGGGGGGGAGATAAAGAACACAGAATCAGCAAAGACAAATTATTGTAGATAAAAAAAAATTAGGGAGCCGCAATATATACATATATATATATATATATATATATATATATATATAATTTTTTTTTTTGGACTCAGCCGAAGACTTGGCTAGATTTGAGACCTGTTTGCAGAACAAATAAAACCGACAGACAAACCAACGGATGGAATAACCACGTGAAATAGATCGGCTAAAATCACAAACGTATTAGGAACGACCAAATGAATACACCTCAGGAGTACAAAAGGCTTATTAAGGCAACCACTCCTCAAACCCCCTCTCCCCCAGTCATGGCGCCCAAACATTATATGCAGGACCACGGTTAAATCTGGGCAGACAGAACCGGACACCAGTTCATCGCCTGTTCCATCCTCGCGTCCGCCAGTTCTAGCCGACAACCTCTGGAGATTGGTGGCCTGGGAGAACCAGGGGAATGTCCGAGAGTCTAGTATCTAGTCTGGGAGACTTTCAGACGCGACGCTTCAACTTATTGTAAATGCCGAGCAGACGCAATGCCGTGCAGGCGGGTATTTCTTGAAGTTTAGACCTCCCTCATGAGGGACAAAAGCAGATATTTGGGACAGGATTTTCTTTTGTCTGCAGCCAGAAACGAGACAATGGTTGTGGGATTAAAAAGAAAGTAAAAAAGAAATGGGGGCCACACCTAATGCCCTTACATGACGAAAAGATTTTGTTTTTCTTTTGCTAGTAGCTCGTGATAATATGAATAACTGTTCTTATTTGATCTTTCTTTTCCTTTCTTTTTCAACAAATCATTAATATTAGGCCTACATAGCCTGCTCATGTTTCACAATTTTGAATCGCCCACTACTCTAAGGTTTGTCATACCACTATTTACCCATAAACTTCTAATAAGTTGTAAATGTATCTCTCTCTCACTCTCTCTCTCTCTCTCTCTCTCTCTCTCTCTCTCTCTCTCTCTCTCTCTCTCTCTCTCTCTCTCTCTCTCTCTCTCTCTACCTACCTACCTATTTATTTATTTATCTATCTATTTATCTTCTCTCCCTCTCTCTCTCTCTGTCTCTCTCTCTATCTCTCTCTCTCTTCTATAAAATCTCTTACTTTACTTGCCTGTCTCTTTCTCTCCACTATTTTGCCTGTTAACTCTCTGCCATCCTTTTTGTTTCCGTTAAGGTTATATTCCCAAACTGCAAATTTTACTTCCTAAAAATTTACACCCCCTAACTGCAAATTTTACTTCTTAAAAGTTTACATCCCCTAATTGCAAATTTTACTTCTTAAAAGTTTACATCCCTTAACTGCAAATTTTACTTCTTAAAAGTTTACATCCCTTAACTGCAGATTTTACTTCTTAAAAGTTTACATCCCCTAATTGCAAATTTTACTTCCTCTATGTTTACATCCCTTAACTGCAAATTTTACTTCTTAAAAGTTTACATCCCCTAATTGCAAATTTTACTTCCTCTATGTTTACATCCCCTAAGTGCAAATTTTACTTCCTATAAGTTTTCACCTCCTAAGTGCAAGTTTTACTTCCTATAAGTTTACATCCCCTAACTGCAAAATTTTCCCGCTTGTACGATTATAATTGAGTCGTCCTTGTCTATTCATAGAAAACAGGTGAGATGGAGTGACCCGACATGCGCAGAACCACTGGTCGCGTGACCTTCGTCGCGGAACCACTTCATCTCGAGAGCTCTGTGTTTTATTCTCCTTTTTTGCGCGTCATTTCTTAAACTTTTTATATATTGCATTATTTTAATGTGCAGATCGCTCGCTACGAAAAGTTTTGTGTGATAACTTCATTCCCGTTTCCAATTGCTCGGCCCTTCGCTTTGAATTCTAAATATTCAACCGTGTGACTACATATATATCCTTATACATTCGTTCTTCAGTTCTGCTACAATCTGGATTTATTATTTCACCTTTAATCCTCTAGTTTACTCTCAGTCTATTTTAAACCTACTGCTTATCATTGTGTGCTTTATTCATCTTATTTTTATTTATAAGTTCACCCTGAGTTTGTTTTCTAGTTCCTTTTTATTGTGTTTTGCTCTCGGTATAATATTATGATAATTGTCCTGCGCTACAAGATGGAGTCTTCTAACAAGGCTTTGGACTTAAACAAAGAAAAGGCTGGCCCCATTCTTATGAGTTTAAATCAATTGCAGCCTGGGTGTTTAAAACCTTCACTGTCGACCCCCCGCCTCCCGGCCCTCATTGTCCCAGTCTCTTACACCCACCATACACATAGAGGGTTTTTCATGCGGTTTTCCCACACACGCAGTGGCTCAGCGCTGGACTTGTGGAATCTGACCCCTGCGCCCAGCGCAACCACGGTGTGTATGGTGGCTTTTAAAGACTGGAGCTTGCGCAAGACACAAGGACATGGTTGGTTATTTTAACACCTTAACTGGAACATGTGCTCCTCAGGAGACTAATGTTCATCAAGAACTCGCTTCTGGTGTGGAGAAAGTGCTCCTAGAAAAGTACCACCCACCAGCCAACTGCAGTAGACTCTCCGTCCTGCAGTGTAATCCCGAAATCTTCAAAAACACCAGCCGATCGCCACGCACTACAAAACGTCCAAAACTCATTAATTAAAGGTCTCACAGCCTTACTCCACGCCTTTGACGATCTGTCAGCAATCTTGCAACCTGCACAAAGCGGTGCCATGAAGCAAATAGCAGACGGCGTCGCTCTGCTTGCGCATATTTCACATGCGCTTGATTTATTTCGGCGCCATGCGTTTAAGGGGGAGCTACAGGAGGAGTATTCCTCCCTATGTGGGGCAGCGCATCCTGTTGTGGGTGCTCACTTTGGTCCTAACGTCCAAAATAGTGTCAAGAAACTAAATGATACCTTGCGAATGGCTCGATCCACACAACGGTTTCACCCGTACAACCGTCGGTTCCTTTTTTTAGGCCAGCGCCAGCCGTGGCGGAAACAAGAGGAAAGGTGTGTGTGTTTGTGTGTGTGTGTGTGGGGGGGTGTTACAACAGAGACCAGCAGAATACACCAACATCTCCCCCTCCTCGCGGTGTTTGGGGCCAGCCGAGAAAGCACATACCCAACCGGAAACAATAGGTCTGGATCAGGTATCTGAGACTAATAGCTATACTGGCGGTAAGCTTAATTAAGAGTTTTTCTAACGAATGGAAAAAATATGTATCAGACCCCTCCCTTCTCTCTTGTATAGAAAGGCAGCAGGCTTAATTCTGATACTGTCCCAATTCAGTCCAAAAATGGCTTGCGTCCCCTCAAGTTAAAACAAGGACAAACGACGGCTCTGGACAAAATGATCAATGAATTGGAGTTAGACAAAGTCATCACAAAACGTAAAAGGGAAGAGGGTGATTATATTAACAACTTACTTGCAAGGTGAGGTATAATTATGATACTGCCGTCCTGACGAATTCATAGAATTCAGCCCCCTCCCCATCCCTCCCTGTGGTTATATCGGTGTAAATCTGGTAGAGAGCTCGTGGGATCTTTTCTTACTGGAATCATGGCTGTTTCCTGATCTTCACTACCTTGTGAGACAGCTTCCTCATTTGAAAATTTGGTTCTGCGCATGTCGGGTCACTCCATCTTAGCTGAATTCTATGAATACGTCAGGACGACAAAATCAGAATTATAATTCACCTTACAAGTAAGTCTCGTCTAATTTATATTTTATTCCCTATCTGCAAATTTTACCTTCTGTAAGATTATATTTCCTAACTGCAAATTTTACTTCCGAGAGGATTCTATTTCCTAACTAAAAATTTCTTTTTCAATATTATTCTATTCTCTAACAACCATTTTACTTTCGATAGGATTTTATTCCAATTCTACCAAGGTTGAGCTCCTTAACTTTAAGTTCGCTGTGTTCTCTTTCAGTCCTGTTACCTATGATAACCATGTAATCTCACTTTCTGTCCCTTTACCTTTGATACACTTGTAATCTTTCTTTCTGTCCTGTTAACTAAGATAAACTTTTAATTTTTCTTTTTGTCATGTTACCTCTGATAAAATTGTAGTCTTCCTTTCTGTCCTATTACCTCTGATAAATTTGTAGTCTTTCTTTCTGTCCTGTTACCTCTGATAATCGTGTAGTCTTTCTTTCTGTCCTGTTCCCTCTGATAATCGTGTAGTCTTTCTTTCTGTCCTGTTACCTCTGATAATCGTGTAGTCTTTCTTTCTGTCCTGTTACCTCTGATAATCGTGTAGTCTTTCTTTCTGTCCTGTTACCTCTGATAATCGTGTAGTCTTTCTTTCTGTCCTGTTACCTCTGATAATCGTGTAGTCTTTCTTTCTGTCCTGTTACCTCTGATAATCGTGTAGTCTTTCTTTCTGTCCTGTTCCCTCTGATAAACTTGTAATTTTTCTTTCTGTCCTGTTACCTCTGATAATCGTGTAGTCTTTCTTTCTGTCCTGTTACCTCTGATAATCGTGTAATTTTTCTTTCTGTCCTGTTACCTTTGATAAAAATGTGATCTTTCTTTCTGTCCTGTTAACTCTGATAAACTTGAAATCTTTCTTTCTGTCCTGTTAACTCTGATAAACTTGAAATCTTTCTTTCTGTCCTGTTACCTTTGATAAAAATGTGATCTTTCTTTCTGTCCTGTTAACTTGAAATCTTTCTTTCTGTCCTGTTAACTCTGATAAACTTGAAATCTTTCTTTCTGTCCTGTTACCTTTGATAAAAATGTGATCTTTCTTTCTGTCCTGTTAACTTGAAATCTTTCTTTCTTTCCTCTTACCTCTAATAAACTTGTAATCTTTCCGGTGTTCGCAAGGAAAAGTGGTACAACGCTACCGGCTTTCGTAGGGGAAAGAGGTACAACGCTACCGGCTTTCGTAGGAAAAAGAGGTACAACGCTACCGACGCTCGTAGGAGAAAAGTGGTACAACGCTACCAGAGTTCGTAGGGGAAAGGGTACAATTTCCAGCGTTCACAGTGGAAAGTGGCTACACGCTTCCATGTACCAAAGTTAAAAGAAGAATTTGGAGCTGCAACATCCTGCCCGCTCTCGCAGAGTGAGGTAAAGTGATAATACGCTACTAGCGCTGGTATGAAATGGTGATTTGGTAACATGCTAGCAGCATGACAGAATGAGGTGAAGTGACAATACGCTAGTAGCCCTGGTATGAGATGGTGATTTGGTAACATGCTACCAGCATGACAGAATGAGGTGAAGTGACAATACACTACTGATATGAGACTGTGATGTGGTAACAGGCTACCAGCATTGATAGGAGGAGATTGAGTGGTAAAACTCTACTAGCGCTGATATGAGAAATAGACGTGGCAACATGCTACTGGTGGTAACACGCTACAAACGCTGACAGAATAGGGTGAGCCATGTTGAGGAGTTGGTCCACACAGGTCTAAGTCCCTTTAGAAAGCATAAAAAGACAATATAGTTATATAGGCTCCACATATAATTATCTTGATGGTTCAAAACAGACCATATACATACTTTGATGGCTTCTTACAGGCTCCGCACATTATTATCTTCATGGTTGATGATTTACCACAGGCCATTCGTAAGTTTGATAGTTTCTTACAAGCTCACACATAATTATCTAAATGATGTAACAAAGGCCATATAATTGCATTATTTGATGATTTCTCACAGGCCTCACGCATAATTACCTTTATCGTTCCACACAGGCCATATGCATTATTTGATAGTTTCTTACAGGCTCCACACATACGTATCTTGATGGTTCAATACAGGGCGTACACATACTTTGATAATTTCTTACAGGCTCCTCGTACAAATCTTGATGGTGTAAACAGGCCATACACATTCTTTGACGTTTTTTTGCAGTCTTCACACATAATAACCTTGATGTTTCAACACAGTCCATGAACATGCTTTGATGATTTCTTGCAGGATCCACGCATAATTATCTTGATGGTTCAACACAGGCCATGTACATACGTTGATGGTTTTTTGCGGGTTCCACGCATATCTTGATGTTTCTTTACAGACCTTTGTCCATCTAGAATATTCTTTCTCCAGAATCCATTAATTATGGTGTGAGAAATTGGAAACATGTTTTATTAATGGACACTCTGTCGTCGGCATTAAGAAAAATTGGAATGGAATAACTCATTAAATTCTGGAGAAATGCAATAAAATCGCACATTTGCATGAGCCACAATATATCCTCCATTTGATTAACTCCATTTATGATTAATCAGGGTGTGGATAACAAGTTGCTGCTTGTTCAATCTAATTCATAATGGCATTAGAGAATCTTGCAAGCTCATGCGTTGGTTTGTTGTTTTGGGGGATTTTTTTTTATTTTTGTCTTTTTTTTTGTCATATTTTTACTTCTAAGCATAAGAAGAACGATTTCCTAATTTGTTAATATTGAACAAAGCAAAAGATCATCTGAGAATGCATTTTAGAAAGTTCTTTTCATTCTTTCTTCCAATATGAAACTCATTTCTGTGCAATTACTCATATTTTCCTCTTCTTGATTCTTCCTCTGCTAACTCTATCTTTTATACCTCTTCCTTCTTCTTCTTCTTCTTCTTCTTCTTCTTCTTCTTCTTCTTCTTCTTCTTCTTCTTCTTCTTCTTCTTCTTCTTCTTCTTCTTCTTCTTCTTCTTCTTCTTCTTCTTCTTCTTCTTCTTCTTCTTCTTCTTCTTCTTCTTCTTCTTCTTCTTCTTCCTCTTCTTCTTCCTCCTCCTCCTCCTCCTCCTCCTCCTCCTTTTTTTCTTCCTATTTTTGCTCTTTTTCTTCTTCCTCCTTTTAATCTTCTTTTTCTACGACTACTATTACTACTACTACTACTACTACTACTACTACTACTACTACTACTACTACTACTACTACTACTACTACTACTACTACTACTACTACTACTAAACCAGAACAACTTATACTACTACTACTACAACAACTACTACAACTACTACTACTACTACTACTACTACTACTACTACTACTACTACTACTACCACTACTGCACTGCTACTGCTACTACTACCACTACTACCACTACTACTACTACCACTACTACTACTACTACTACCACTACTACTACCACTACTACTACTGGTACTACTACTACTACTACTACCTACTACTACTACTACTACTACTACTACTACTACTACTACTACTACTACTACTACTACCTACTACTACTACTACTACTACTACTACTACCACCTACTACTACTACCACCACTACTACCACTGCTGCTGCTGCTGCTGCTGCCACTGCTACTGCTGCTGCTGCTGCTGCTGCTGCTGGTAGTAGTAGAGTAAAAACAATAGTACTAGTAGTAAGCAGTAGTAGTAGAAGCAACAGCAGCAGCAGCAGCAGTAGTAGTAGTAGTAGTGTGTGGTAGTAAGTAGTGGTAGTAGTAGTGCAGTAATAATATTAGCAGTGAGCAGTAATAGTAGTAGTAGTAGTGGTAGTAGTAGTAGTAGTAGTAGTAGTAGTAGTAGTAGTAGTAGTAGTAGAAAAAGAAGATAAAAAGGAGGAAGTAGTAGTAGTAGTAGTAGTATTGGTTGTTGTTGTTGTTGCTGTTGTTGTTGTTGTTGTTGTTGTTGTTGTAGTAGCAGTAGTAGTAGATGTTGAAGCTGTTGTACTTTCTGTAGTGGTATTAGTAAAAAATAATAATAATAGTAGTAGTAGTAGTAGTAGTAGTAGTAGTAGTAGTAGTAGTAGTAGTAGTAGTAGTAGTAGTAGTAGTAGTAGTAGTAGTAGTAGTAGTAGTAGTAGTAGTAGTAGTAGTAGTAGTAGTAGTAGTAGTAGTAGTAGTAGTACTAAAAGATTGTTTTGCTGTCGGCGTGGTGATTTTGCGGATTTACCTTGTCGTAGAAGTAGTTTTTGTTTGATGTTGCTGTCTTTATTGTTGTTTATGAAGGGGAACTGATGCAAGATTCATTTACATTAACATCATGGTTACATTATTCTAACATCGTTTCTTTATTATTTTGTTCAAACCATAACAATAATTAGATAAATAGGGGGGAGGTAGCGTAGGTTGGCAAGAAGAAATCCAGTATGCAGGAAAATCAGAAATGAATAAATATTTTTTTATGTGGTTATAAGCTACCCAATATGTTATTTTTTTTTTCTTCCTCTCCATTTAGATGAATGTTAATATTGGATCATTGTATAGTAATCCCAACGTCCTGGTGGAACAGATGGAAAACATTATGATGGTCGGGCATACGTGAAATATGGTCTATATTGCTCTCCCTTTTTTATTCAAAATTAAAGTCATGTCTGTGTCTTATTGTTCACTTTTGCGTCTTGTTCATTTCCTTTTTTTTCCAAAGATTGCGTTTATAGTTCGATAAAAACAAGGATTCATCAATGCCTCTTACTTTTGTATTTTCTTTCCTGATCAAATGTTTGTTTCTCAGATAGACGAGTGCCAAACACAGTATAGTGTGTGGAGCTCAAAACCTGCTTATCTCGTCGGCGAGTTTTCTTATAGAGATAATAATTGAATATGTGATTGTTTCAAGAGCTCTGTTTTCCTTATATAACCTATCCATTAGAGGCATTAAATAAAAGGGTGGTTTGAAGAGCTGTTTCCATGATATAACCTATCCATTAGAGGCATTAAACAAGAGGTTAGTTTGAAGAGCTGTTTCCCTGATATAACCTATCCATTAGAGGCATTAAATAAAAGGGTGGTTTGAAGAGGTTAGTTTAAAGAGCTGTTTCCCTGATATAACCTATTCATCAGAAGCATTAAACAAGAGGTTAGTTTAAAGAGCTGTTTCCCTGATATAACCTATTCATCAGAAGCATTAAACAAGAGGTTAGTTTAAAGAGCTGTTTCCATGATATAACCCATTCATCAGAAGCATTAAACAAGAGGTTAGTTTAAAGAGCTGTTTCCATGATATAACCTATTCATCAGAAGCATTAAACAAGAGGTTAGTTTAAAGAGCTGTTACCCTGATATAACCTATTCATCAGAAGCATTAAACAAGAGGTTAGTTTAAAGAGCTGTTTCCATGATATAACCTATCCATTAGAGGCATTAAACAAGAGGTTAGTTTAAAGAGCTGTTTCCATGATATAACCTATCCATTAGAGGCATTAAATAAAAGGGTGGTTTGAAGAGCTGTTTCCATGATATAACCTATCCATTAGAGGCATTAAACAAGAGGTTAGTTTGAAGAGCTGTTTCCCTGATATAACCTATCCATTAGAGGCATTAAATAAAAGGGTGGTTTGAAGAGGTTAGTTTGAAGAGCTGTTTCCCTGATATAACCTATCCATTAGAGGCATTAAATAAAAGGGTGGTTTGAAGAGGTTAGTTTGAAGAGCTGTTTCCCTGATATAACCTATCCATTAGAGGCATTAAATAAAAGGGTGGTTTGAAGAGGTTAGTTTGAAGAGCTGTTTCCCTGATATAACCTATTCATTAGAGGCATTAAACAAGAGGTTAGTTTGAAGAGCTCTGGTTCTCCTAAATAACCTATCCATTTGAGGCATTAAATAAAAGGTGGTTTGAAGTTTTGTGGTCTCTGATTGAAATTGCCTATTCGTCCGAGGCATTAAACAAGAGGTCAGTTTGGAGAGCTCATGTTGTTTGATATTGCCTATCCGTTAGAGCCATTAAATAAGATTTACTAGGTTGAAGATTTGGGTCTCAGATATTACCTATACACCAAAGACATTAAACAAGACTTTAGTTTAAAGAGCTCTCGGTCTCTGATATTACCTATCCATTTGAGGCAAGACATTAATTTGCAGAGTTGTGGGTCTATGATATCACCTGTTAAATATGTCACTCGAGCTATTAGGGCTGGATTCTAACATTCATAAATTTAGAGATTAGATACCAGGCATTGCTGGTCAACGGGTCACTGTGTGCGTGCCAGCCATTGTTTGAATTCTGAAGGTTGGCTCACTGCCGTACGCAAAAGTTAGTGATTCCTTCTTGCGCCCCTGTCAATTTTCAGCATTAAATCTACAACATCCGGACTTGAAATAGACGCTGAAAAGGAAAGCTAATGATGCATCGGTTTTTTTTTTCCTTTTCCATTAAACCTGCTTTTCCTCTCTTGTTCTCCGGAATGAAATCCAAATGGCAGCAGGCAGCGTGCATGTTGTACTTGACTTGCGGACTTTGCTCAAACTCTCTTTGTTATTGTAAGAACAATCGGCTGATTGCTGTCTCTCAAAGGTTCAAAGTCGCATAACCAAGTTAAAGCTATCTTTGGCATACAAAAAACAGCTGCCTGGTTCGATGTTATTTGAAAAGGAATATTTCGTTATGAAGCTTTACTGTGAGCTCAGCTGACATGTTAGCAGTTGTGTGCCTTTTACGGCATGCGAAAGTATTCTATCACAGAGCCTAGCAGTATAATCCGAGAGGTCAAGGATTTGGGAAGATATTTAGTTTGTAATCATCCGAGAGGGTCTGGCTGCACTAAAGATGCTTAATTTTTAATACGAAAGAGGCCAGGCGTCATTACGATTCTTAAGTTTTGATCCAGCTTGAGGGGCTCACAGTAATACAAAATGTTTAACTTTTAATGAGATGCGAGTGCATAGCCTACTCAACGTTTGAATGGGTGGAACAGCCTTAAAATTATGACACTAATCTTGGACCTACGTTTGACAGATTTATGAATATTTAAGGAATAAACACAATTGCAAAAACGTTAGAGCATGCGCAGTAAGCACACTTTGACATTGCATTGAATCGGCTAGAGAGTTTTTTTTTTTTTTTTTTAAAGTACTCTTTGTCAAACATTAGTTACAGAAACAGAGGGGAAAAAAGTTGTTTTCGTGCAAATTTTTTTTCTATGACATGGCTCAGCTCTCAGCGCACTGTGCTTGCCGTTCAGAGGTTAGGAGTTCGGGTCTCATCTAGACGGACTTTGTGTTCCTGCACAGTAAACATGACCGTTCTTCTGGTACACGTTATTTTTAACAATATACAATGACTGTGAAGTTACAACTTTCTTATGATCTCCTAAATTATGGGACAAGTGGAGTGACAGATCTCTTTCTTTCTTTCTCTTGTCTCTTGGTCTTTGTCTGTCTGTATGTCTGTCTGTCTCTGTCTCTGTCTCTGTTTCTGTCTTTCTTTGTCACTGTCTCTCTCTGCCTGTCTCTGTCTCTCTGTCTCTTTCTCTCATTCTCTCTCTCTCTCTCTCTCTCTCTCTCTCTCTCTCTCTCTCTCTCTCTCTCTCTCTCTCTCTCTCTCTCTCTCTCATTTCCTCCCTGCTGCTCCCTTTTTCTGTCTATCATCTATAACTCGTAATCCTTTGCTCAATGCGCCTCTAATCTCTCCCCTCTCTCCCACAAACCTTTTTTTTTCCTTCCCTCCCACTTTCATACATTCCCGAACACAAAATAATTCCATGATCTCTAATGCCATACCCCCCTCCCTCCCCACCCCTCTAGTCCGTCTAATCCGTTATCCGCCAGAGATGGCCCGTGTGGCGCGCGGTAAACGGACAGGGTAAACCACGTGATCCTGGCGGGCAGCCTATTGAGATCATTAACTTGAACAGGTTTCGCGCCTCAGACGGCAGCCAGGCGGAGGAAATCTTCTTCCTCTGAGAGGCATTTAGTGGTGAACACGTTATCTAAACCCGCTGAAAATCAAGTATTACAGGGTGTAGGAAAAGTGAAGTCTTACAAGTAGGCATTCTGACCACTCCCATTACTTTCCATTCCTTTTCGCTTTGTGACAATATTCTTATTCATTGTGACGTTTCCAGTTTTCTCCTCTGTCAGGGCGAGGAAACATAAGTCCTGGCTGGCTGCTCCAAATTAACTTTGGTGATTTCCGCGTTCTCCATTCCCTCCTTCTCTCTCTCTCTCTCTCTCTCTCTCTCTCTCTCTCTCTCTCTCTCTCTCTCTCTCTCTCTCTCTCTCTCTCTCTCTCTCTCTCTCTCTCTCTCTCTCTCTCTCTCTCTCTCTCTCTCTCTCTCTCTCTCTCTCTCTCTCTCTCTCTCTCTCTCTCTCTCTTTCTCTCTTTCCTTCTTTCTGGTTAAAGAAACATCAGAAGCCTTGAAAATGTTTTAATTTTCTCCGACATAGACGAACCGGTGTTCCGAGTCGTATCTGTCCAGCTGGTGAGTCTAGTTAATCCGAAGTGCCACGAAACGAAGACAATTTTCCAAGGTGATGCCCTAAAACACATGATTAATAAGACAGAGAGAAAAGAAGTTGGAACAGGATTTCACTGTGCAGCGCCACATCAATCATGGCGAAATATTTTCTTCATCCAATTTCATTTTCTTGTTCTTTTAAGTGGAAAAATGGATAATGATATCTTTCCACAGTTTTCACTGGCTGTTTTTTTTTTACTTTATTTTGTGGAAATCTTCGATATTTTTTCAACGTCAAACAGGATGGTTGTATATGACTGTACTAGTTTAGATTCATCCTCTAACAGAACAGGTGTATTTGACAAAAATCTCTGTTTGACTCCACTAGTTTAGATTCATCCTCTAACAGAATGGATGTGTATGACAAAAATCCTTGCCTGACTGCACTAGTTTAGATTCATCCTCTAACAGAACAGGTGTATTTGACAAAAATCTCTGTTTGACTCCACTAGTTTAGATTCATCCTCTAACAGAATGGATGTGTATGACAAAAATCTCTGTTTGACTCCACTAGTTTAGATTCATCCTCTAACAGAACAGGTGTATTTGACAAAAATCTCTGTTTGACTCCACTAGTTTAGATTCATCCTCTAACAGAATGGATGTGTATGACAAAAATCTCTGTTTGACTCCACTAGTTTAGATTCATCCTCTAACAGAATGGATGTGTATGACAAAAATCTCTGTTTGACTCCACTAGTTTAGATTCATCCTCTAACAGAACAGGTGTATTTGACAAAAATCTCTGTTTGACTCCACTAGTTTAGATTCATCCTCTAACAGAATGGATGTGTATGACAAAAATCTCTGTTTGACTCCACTAGTTTAGATTCATCCTCTAACAGAATGGATGTGTATGACAAAAATCCTTGCCTGACTGCACTAGTTTAGATTCATCCTCTAACAGAACAGGTGTATTTGACAAAAATCTCTGTTTGACTCCACTAGTTTAGATTCATCCTCTAACAGAATGGATGTGTATGACAAAAATCTCTGTTTGACTCCACTAGTTTAGATTCATCCTCTAACAGAATGGATGTGTATGACAAAAATCCTTGCCTGACTGTACTAGTTTAGATTCATCCTCTAACAGAACAGGTGTATTTGACAAAAATCTCTGTTTGACTGCACTAGTTTAGATTCATCCTCTAACAGAATGGATGTGTATGACAAAAATCTCTGTTTGACTCCACTAGTTTAGATTCATCCTCTAACAGAACAGGTGTATTTGACAAAAATCTCTGTTTGACTCCACTAGTTTAGATTCATCCTCTAACAGAACAGATCTATATGACAAAAATCTCTGTTTGACTCCACTAGTTTAGATTCATCCTCTAACAGAACAGGTGTATTTGACAAAAATCTCTGTTTGACTCCACTAGTTTAGATTAATCCTCTAACCGAATGGGTGTATGTGACAAAAACCTTGCCTGACTGCACTAGTTTAGATTAATCCTCTAAAAAGACAGATCTATATGACAAAAATCCCTGCCTGACTGCACTAGTTTAGATTAATCCTCTAAAAAGACAGATCTATAGGACTAAAATCCCTGCCTGACTGCACTAGTTTAGATTAATCCTCTAACAGAACAGATCTATAGGACTAAAATCCCTGTCTGACTGCACTAGTTTAGATTAATCCTCTAACAGAACAGATCTATAGGACTAAAATCCCTGTTTGATTGTACCAGTTTTTATTCATCCTCGAACAGGAAGGATCTATATGTCAAAAAAATCCTGTCTAAATGCACTAGCTTTGTTTTGTCCTACAAAAGAATTGATGGATGCAGTAGCAATCTGTGATTTTTTCTCTTTTTCTCTCCCACAATAGAATTGAAGGACAGTGTAAAGCTTGTCGTTTTTTCCCTTTTTGTTCCTGCGACAGAATGGATGGAACGATTATTTCGCAATGTTTCAAAGAACACAAAAACATTCTTGTTTTGTTTCTTCATGTATTTAGAAATAATCAGATTTATGAGGCATTCTTCACTGTGATATGCTCGAGAGATGAGGCCTTCTTTTGAAACTGTCTTTCCCAAAAATCAGGAAAGCTTCGAATTGTATATTCTGGCATCAGAGGTAGATGACAATGGGGGAAGTAGAATTTTTGTTAAATGACTGAGGAGCTACGGTGTAGTTTTTTCCTCTTGGGATTCTTTAAGCTTCTTCTATTAGGGTGCATAAAGTTTATCGTTTATTTATGGCTATGTCACTTGTCACATAAGCGTGGGATAAATGGAGAGAGAAGAAGAAGAAAAAGAGAAGAAGAAATGAAAGATAGATTTATATAGAAACAATCTGGATTTGATTTAAAAGTTACATGATGGAAAGTCGATATCTATCACATTTATCTCCTAAAACTCATTTCTCGCAGTTCCTAGGACTGGCTTGTGTAACCAGCCATGTGTCTCGGATGTAGTGTGAGAAGCTGCGATCAGGTTAATACTTCAGAACATTCGATTTTATACACAGTCATCTTCTGCTCTCTACACTAGAGTATTCTGATAACTAAACAAAGGTTTCCAATATAAAGCAGCATTCTGTTTCCCACACCGAAGAAACCTATTTCCCACACTAAAGCAACTAATTTTCTACACTAAATCAACCTATTTAGTTAATTAAAGCAACCTGTTTCCCACACTAAGCCAACCTATTTGCCACTTGGAAGCAACCTGCTTTCCACACTTAACAACCTGTTTCCTACATTAAAGCAACCTATTTCTACACTAAAGCAACCTATTTCCCAACTAAAGCAACCTATTTTCCACACTAAGGCAACCTATTTTCCACTTTGAAGCAACCTGCTTCCCACATTAAAGCAACCTATTTCCTACACTAAAGCAAACTGTTTCCCACCCCAAAGCAACCTGTTGTCCAAACAAGAACATAACAGCGTTGTGATTTCTACAAAACATCTTCCTGGTGCCTAAACAAAAAAATTAAAATTGTTCTGTTTTCTACATAACATCCTTTTGCCCAAATAAAAACATGAAAGGGTTATGTTTTCTAGATAATATTACACTGTTGCCAAAACAAAAACATAATAGCGTTCTTATTCCTACACAACATCATCCTGTTCCAAAGAGCATAATATCGTTTGTTTCTTTTCTATCTCGACTGAAAATTTTCTGATTTCTACACAATATGTGGCAAGCTGCTATTCTGCTTGGATGAGAGACCTAATCAAGTTTGACATCCAACCAGAGTTTGATGTTGAGGTGCGCTAGGTTGGAAACGGTCTCCTAGTGCAATCCTCAACATTAACCGGTACTGAGGTGTACTCCGAGGTCAAATTGGTTTCTCCAGCGCGTCAGTGAGATTGCAGACTGAACATGGCTGACCCTAAGATATGAACAAGGACGTTGCAACTTTCCCCGTATTGTTCTCAATCCAATTTTTCCAAAGATTATCCGCAGTTTATATTTATCATACCGGTAGCTCGACGTTTGGGTTCAACTGAGTTCTTTTTTTCTCCAATGAATTTTAAAATGGAAGCTTTAAATAACAACAGCAACAGCAACAACAACAACAAAAATAATAATAATAATAATAATAATAATAATAATAATAATAATAATAATAATAATAATAATAATAATAATAATAATAATAATAATAATAATAATAACAATAGTAATAATAATAATAATAATAATAATAATAATAATAATAATAATAATAATAATAATAATAATAATAATAATAATAATAATAATAATAATAATAATAATAATAATAATAATAATAATAATAATAATAGGAAAAAGATGAAGAAGAAGAAGAAGAAGAAGAAGAAGAAGAAGAAGAAGAAGAAGAAGAAGAAGAAGAAGAAGAAGAAGAAGAAGAAGAAGAAGAAGAAGAAGAAGAAGAAGAAGAAGAAGAAGAAGAAGAAGAAGAATGGCTAAGCGGACCCATAAATATCGGTTTCTTCCCAATATTCGCACGTTAATCAAACTCGTGATTTATGGCACAGTATGCAAGACCAGTTCTAAGATAAGCCCATAATATTTTTACCAGGTCCGAACTAATTCTATATGGTCTGTGACACTGGTGTCTCCGACCTCTGACCTCTGACCGTTGCCCTTCAGCTGACCAATGAGGCAGATGTTATCGTTACTCACACTTCCTGCAATTCATCAACTTCAATTGCAACAGTAAATCAGGTGGCAGGGATGCCTTTCTGCAAACATGGCCGGAACAGCTTGGACATTTCCGCCCGATAGCGCTGACCAGGTCCAGAGACTGGTTGCACATCGACTTGGGTTAAAGGGGAGGGGGGAAGGGGGTGAGGGAGGGGTCTTAAATTCTGGCTTTGGAAACTAACGAGAAATTCGAGCATTGAGAGTTGTGGACCGAAACAACGAGAGATCAGAGAGAGAGAGAGAGAGAGAGACAGAGAGAGACAGAGACAGAGACAGAGACAGAGAGAGAGTGAGTGAGATGAGAGAGACTGGAAAAAATATTCAGGAAATCATCTATACCTGCAGAGCTAGAAATGGTGACTCCATGCTTTCGTGTGTGAGAGATTCTTGAGCACTTTGTAAATTTATTATGATCTTGCTTGCTAATATTTATTGTTTCGCCATCTTAAGCAATACACATAAACATTTTAGGTATTTATATAGATATCTTGGAATTATATAGGCTGGGTTTGCTTTAATTTGCTTTATAGCAAATCGAAGACAAAAATAATGGTCTTAAAAACAATTAATTAAGTGTAAAGTATCTTTCTACTAGTGTGATTAAGGAACAGAGCTTGACAAACAGTTAAGTTAAGATAGTGGAGTGGATCGATTTAGCTCCGAGTGACTGGACGACAGATTGAGCCGGTCAATACTTGTACACGATTAGTTCCTACGCTATCTTCTATAATAATATCTATGGGACTCTGATAGTCTTAAATAGTTCCTTTTCATATTGACTCACTTTCTAACCGTAGCCTTTATATATAGGACCCAGATAGTCTCACGTATTTCCTTCTCATATTGCGTTATCGTTCTAACCCAATCGTAATCGTTCTATCGTTCTATACCTTCCATATAACACCTATGGGACTCGGTCTTAGATATTTTTTTTCCTTTTCATATTGCCTTGCCGTTCTTACTCTATCTTCTGTGTAATATCTATGGGAAGATAATCTTAGATAAATATTTCCTTTTCATATTGCTTTAGCTGTCCCACCCTATCTTCCATATAATATCTATAGGACCCATATAGTCTTAGATTCTTGCTGCCTCCATAACCTTATTGCCCCTACCCTAACTTCCGTATTATATTTAGCTAAAACGCTGTGCCTGGGATTTGAGGTTTGGGTAAGAACCTCCTACAAGATTTCAAATTTTGCTGGGACTGGTTGCCAGTCAACCCTTCAAGAAATCCGTAGTTTCGAGTCCCTAAGGAAATCGTTTCCTAAACTCATAAGAAGCAAAATTCGATGCCTCAGTAGTCCCAAGAACTTCCTATTCATTAGTTGCGACAGTTCCTCTTTGTATCGAAGCAATTTGTCCGAATTTTTAGCCAAACATGTTTGACCAGAAATTGGTTTTTACGAACCGAAAACATTCCATCTAAAGGAAAAATTTCGAAGGAAGGACACACTTAGAGGCTACTGGTGTATGCGACAATGGCAATCCCGAGGCAGTCAATGGTGGTTAAATGACACCTATTGGTGAGAAATGTGTTTAATGAGTGAATGGCAATCCTTTACCCTTTTTTCTCTAGATGCAAAATCGTGCACACATTCACGCAGACTCGCACTCCTGCTCTCACACATACGCGCACGTATACTTGATGTATTTGAAGATGCGAGGGTGTGCGAGTGAAAATCGAATTGATCTTGAACCGTTTTTTTTTTTGTTTTTTTTTTTGGTTGTTTTTTTTATTATTATTTAGAAGAGCTTCAATTTCGGTAACGTAACTGGCGGGAGTCAAAATTATGCCATGCCTTCTGGCATCGCTAAACAGATTCTGTTTGCTTTTGTGAGAGTCGATTTATGCATGTCGATTTCATGTATTAAATTCTTTCAATACCTGTAGGTGTTTTTAGCGTTTTTAGCTGGTTTTTCTATAGCTGTAATAATATTGTAATCAGTTTTAGGACCTATGCTTCCCGTGTTTGTATGCCCTCTTACAGTCAAGTTTGAAATCCTTTTTTTTTTTTAAATCCATTGGTGCATATGTATCTTCTCCTTTCTTTTTTTAAATTTTTTTTTTGTTTTGTTTGGACGAAATTATGTAAAATCTTGGAAAATGCCCATATTTCAATGGCAAGGCCACAAGTTGATGTGTTAAACGGGTCACATGACTACTGTGGCTATCATGAAAACAACATAAGGCATGTATCAGATTACACGCCTTTGGCTTTTTCTGTATAGAATAGTTTTATGACATGGTCCAGAAAACAAAACTAGAGGATATTCTAGGCTAACGTCAACATAAAAAAATATTCAAGATTATTACCTGGTTTAAGTTACTTTATTTTAGCCGTAAACATGAATCTAAATCACTGAATCAAAGGGTTGATGAGAAAAATGGGAGCCCCTTTTTTTAACCAGTCGTAATAATTATGGCCATAAATTTTGGAAAAACAGTGAATAGATGAAATACAATATTACACGTCTGAGACTAGCCAAGCGTTGCACCTTTGTTAACTGGCTTTTCCTAGGCTCTGTGGTTGGCACCAGCAGCTTATTCTTCCTGCTGCTTATTTGCTTATCTTAAGTTCTATGTCTGATATCATTAGCTTGCCCTGGCATCTGCATCGCTGTTTATTTCTGTGTTCTTGTTCACTTTTTCAATACAGTTCTGTGTCCCAGTTCACTTATTTATCAAAACTTTTGTGTCCCAGTTCACTTATTCTTGTTCACTTACTTATCCTAAGCCAGTGCTTTACATCTGTAACAAAAATGAAGATTTACAAGCATTGCCACATATCAGTGCAAAGATGTAAAATAAATGAACATCAGAATGTAAGATGATGTAAGTATGTGCTACATGCAAAAATGCTGATAAAACAGTTGTTTTAATTGAGTTGAACTTGATTGTGAAAATGTCAATGTAAAACATTCCTTTCTATTATTCTCGAAGTTATCGGATTTAATTTCTTAGTGCTCTTAAAAATTCTTTAGACATCTGGTAGAAACTGTTCATAAATCTGCATTAGTCCTAAAAATTCTTAAGACACTTTGAACAAACTGTTTAGAAATATTTTTTAGTTCTAAGAATTCTTTACACACTTTGAAGAAACTGTTAGAAATATTTTGTATTCCTAAGAATTCTTTAGACACTTTGTAGAAACTGTTTAAAAAGCTATTGTAGATCTGTCTTCTTCTCTTCTTTTTCTTGTTCTCCTTCACACTCGATGAGAAAAAGAGGAAAAAATAATGAAGAGAAAGAAAAAGAAACGGAGATAAGGAAGAGAAAATAGAAAGGAGCATACAGAGTGAGAAAGGCAAGGGAGAAGTAAAAAAAAATAAATGCAAATAGGCGTTTTTTGATAATTAATTATAATGAGAGTGGGAGTGATTAACAAAATGAAGATTACACTGATTGAAGTTATGATGATAAATTATACAATAACTATAAGGAAAAGATGTTAAGGCCATAGAGATCTTCATCCTCACATCTTCCTTAACAAAATTGAATTTCTATTGAAAGACATGGCTACGATGATAACTTTAAAGAAATTCTTAGCTTGCAAAGGAGAACACTTTATTCTACCGGCCTCTCTCTCTCTTTATCTCTCTCTCTCTCTCTCTCTCTCTCTCTCTCTCTCTCTCTCTCTCTCTCTCTCTCTGTCTCTCTGTCTCTCTATCGCTCTCTCTCTCTCTGTTTCTCTCTGCCTAGCTCTCTGTTTAACTCTTTCTCTGTCTATCTCTGTGTCTCTGTCTGTGTCTGTCTCTCTCTCACTCTCTCTCCCTCTCTCTCTTTCACTCACTCTCTCTCCCTCTCTCTTTCTCACTCTCTCTCTCTCTATCTCTCTCACACTCACTTTCTCTCCCCCCCTCTCTCTCTCTCTTCTCACTCTCTCTCCTTCCTTCCTCCTTTGTGTAGCTCCACAGCTTAGAACGTCTAGCTTGGTTGTTATCTCCTTGAACCATCTGGTCAGAATGAAAGTCCTGCAGTCTAGTTCAGGAAGCCTGTGGCACGATCTCTAGACAGTATAATTATTATACACACGCTTTAGTTTAATCTCCATACTGAAGCTGCCCACATAGAATGGTCTCTCTAGAAATTTTCCCACTATACTATAAATCTGAAGGTTGCGCTCCTTAGTTTTGCTAAAGCGCTCTTTTATCTTACTAGATCTATGTATCATTCAAGTAGGATGAGCTCAATGTTGTGGGCTTTTTTTTTTCTATTAGAGGTTTTGATTTTGTGTTTCATTGGATTCGTAGTATTAGAAGTAGTGGTAGTAGTAGTAGTAGTAGTAGTAGTAGTAGTAGTAGTAGTAGTAGTAGTAGTAGTAGTAGTAGTAGTAGTAGTAGTAGTAGTAGTAGTAGTAGTAGTAGTAGTAGTAGTAGTAGTAGTAGTAGTAGTAGTAGTAGTAGTAGTAGTAGTAGTAGTAGAAGGAGCAGTAGTAGTAGCAGCAGTAGTAGTAGAGTGGTTTTGTAATCCTCTCTCTCTCTCTCTCTCTCTCTCTCTCTCTCTCTCTCTCTCTCTGGCTCTGGCTCTCTCTGCCTGTCTCTCTATCTCTCTCTGTCTCTCTCTGTCTCTGCCAGTCGGTTGTCTGTCTGTCTGTCTGTCTCTCTCCCTCTCTTCTCTTCTTCTCTCTCTGTCTCTCCCTTTTCTCCTGGCTTCTCAAAAAATATTGTTCGCGTGCTAATGCACACAGCATCACAATCATTTATTATTATGCTTTCAAGAAATTTCCGATAAATCAAATGGATGACCCTGCACTGTCTAACCTAGACCGCAGGATTTTATGAATGGTTGAAAAAGTGCGAGGTAAAAAAACAAAAAAAAAAAACAAAGAGATTTCAAATCTTTTTGTCGATTTATCATTGCCATCTGATCTCTGATGAGATAACCTAACTTTAAAAAGAAATTGGGCCCGCATATTTATTTGTTTCTCTCGTGATGTTGCTACTGACCCTTCCTATGATTTTAGAGGCCTAAAGGGTCTCCTTGATTTTACAATCCAGATAGGCCTACTATTTACGCAAAGATAAAGTATAAAAGTGAATAGAGTCAAGACAAATAAACAAAAAATCCATACATTTCCCTTGTCCACATAGGCACAAAATAAGATGACAGTCTCTCGCAGTGTGCCCTTTTGTCAGCTTTCGAAGTTTGGATCGTCTTCTTTCTTGGTGTATTTTCATAAAACGCCACCTCTGTGTACTCTAGCACTCCTGGGTGTCGTGTAATCATATTTTAACGTAGAACAGTTTAGATGATATCGCGTAACTATCTGTGCAAAACATCGCGTAACTATCCGTACAAAAACATCGTGTAGTTATCTGTACAAAATATCGCGTAATTATCTGTACAAAATACCGTGTAATAACCTGTACAATTATCTGTACAAAATATCGTGTAATTATCTGTACAAAACAACGTGTAACTATCTGTAGAAAACAGCGTGAAACTATCTGCACAAAACATTGTCACTATATCTGTACAAAACATCGTGGAACTAAAAATTATATATGTACAAAACCTCGAGTAACAACTATTCTGTTCAAAGCATCGTGTGACTATATTTTTATAAAACATCGTGTAACTATATAACAAACCATATTACAAAAAAATCGTGTAACTATCTTATAAAACAGTGTGTAACTATTTGTATAAAGTGTCCTTCCTTTCATTTAAAACAAAACTTGTCTGTATAGAGAAAAACATGATTACGAAGACCGACAAAGTTGGTGAGAATTGTTTAACAAGGCTTGACGTCATTATTTATTCGTCATAGTAAGACGATTTCGTCGCATTGATCACTTCTTTATCATTGTTGACTGTGCCAGATACTTGTGCGTAAATATTTCTTTATGTTGTTAAATAAATGACTTTTGCGTTACATTTTGTCAATTCCGTCAGATGAATGACTTTCATTTTTCACCTTTGTAATCATCTGTCATTAATGCTTTTTTTGCTTTTTTTGTTTTTTTTTGTTTTTGTTTTTTAATTCTTTGCTAAATTAATTTTTATTGAGTAATGACTTGTATTTTATAATTCGAATAAAACATAAATATGAAAAATAATTATTAGGTAGAAACTCATCTAAGAGTTAGATATTAGATAACAGAGTCTTCAGAGAAGAACCCCCCCTTGATATTCCACTTAAAGATTATATACTGAATATCATACCTGGAATCGGTTTGATTTTTCCATCTAGAGATTTTATACTGATGTAATATTGGAATCGATTTGATATTCCACCTGAAAATTGTATACTGAGTATTCAACCTGCAATCAGTTTGATATTCCACCTGGATATTGTATACCGATATCATATTTAGAATCGGTTTGATATTCCACCTGGATATTGTATACCGATATCATATTTAGAATCGGTTTGATATTCCACCTGGATATTGTATACTGAGTATTCAACCTGCAATCAGTTTGATATTCTACCTGGAATTGTATACCGATATCATATCTAGAATCGGTTTGATATTCCACATGGATATTGTATACTGATATCTAGAATCGGTTTGATATTCCACATGGATATTGTATACTGATATTATATCTAGAATCGGTTTGATATTCGACCTGAAGATCATATACTGAGTATTATACCTGGAATCGGTTTGATTTTTCCATCTAGAGATTTTATACTGATGTAATATTGGAATCGATTTGATATTCCACCTGAACATTGTATACTGAGTATTCAACCAGCAATCAGTGTGATATTCCACCTGGGTATTTTACACTGGTATTATATCTAGAATCGGTTTGATATTCCACATGGATATTATATAGTGAGTATGAAATCTGGCATTAATTTGATAATCCAATTGGAATTTACATAATGCGTAATATACATGGAATAGATTTGATAATGCAACTAGAGTTTATATAAAAGGTGAAAAAACCTAAAATGATAATCAAACACGAGGTTATAATAATGTTAGGTAAAAAACCTGGAATTGTTTGGACATCCCACTAAAATAGTTTTATATTCCAAGTGGATGTTAATACTGAGTAATAAAGTTTGAATCGATTTGATAATCCTACTGGTGATTATATAGTATAAAATAAAAGCTGGAATCGGTTCCATAATACAACTAGAGTACATATACTTAGTAATATACCTGAAAATCATTCGGACCTACCTTACACTCTTTTAGCCTAGATTTTTCTAGCCTTCGTATTTCAAAGAGTTGTTTTGTTTTTATGGAAGCATCGGTTCCTTTTAGAGCACAATCCCAGTGGATTCATAGTAAGCCAATCGTAGCGGTTCGCTGTCAAAACGGCCCAAATTGGTATCTGGGGCGCACCTTTGTGCTGCTACTCAGAGACAATAATAAGCTGTCATCACACAATATTCTCGAAGCTGTTTCTCTCACTGAGCGCCATCGAGTCAGGCTGTTCAGGCTGCTGATCATGGCGCATGACGCACAACTTACTGGCCACTTGTTACAGAGGAATTGTGAGTTTCTTTTTGTTTACTTGGACTCTATGACCAGAAATAACTAGAAACTTTTGAACCCGCTCTACAGGACGACATTTGGAATTAACAGGCAAAGGGGCGTGGCCTATTGCCTTTGATGCAGGCCATAGAAATGCTGGTGACGTGTGATGGTTGCCAAGGAAGCTGAAGAGATCACTGATAACGTCAATCATATCGGTAGCCATAACTGGGGAGAACAGAGATACCAGCGGCACACAATGGTTCCGATCCTGCTTTGTTGATTTGTTTATATGGTGGCGTTTGAAGTCAGAGGCACGTACTGGAGGGAGAGACGGGGGGAAGGGGGGAAGAGAGAGATACACACACAAACAGAGGGTGGGAGAGAGAGTGAGAGGAGAGAGAGAGGGGGGGGGAGAGAATGATCTTAACATCTGTCACAAGGGTGTGGATAATTAAAAAACAGATCGAGAGAGAGAAAGAGAGGGAGAGACAGAGAGAGACAGAGAGATAGGAGATATGTTGTAGTGTATATTGGCATCTATCGTAAGAATGAGGTAAAGAAGAGAGGGAGAGACAGAGAGAGACAGAGAGATAGGAGATATGTTGCAGTGTATATTGGCATCTATCGTAAGAATGAGGTAAAGAAGAGAGGGAGAGACAGAGAGAGACAGAGAGATAGGAGATATGTTGCAGTGTATATTGGCATCTATCGTAAGAATGAGGTAAAGAAGAGAGGGAGAGACAGAGAGAGACAGAGAGATAGGAGATATGTTGCAGTGTATATTGGCACCTATCGTAAGAATGAGGTAAAGAAGAGAGGGAGAGGAAGGTGGATTAGTTGAAAGGGAGAGTGGGGGACGCAGGGCAACAGTTGTAATACCTGAATGACAGTTGCCAAGAGAGATTATAATGAGGACAGAGAGGCAAATAAAAGATGAGGTGACTGAAAGAGGGTGCGGCTACGCAAGAAAGGCTTGGAGAGAAAAAAAAAAAGGGGGGGGGGTCTCCAGGAAGGAGGAGAGAAACAGAAAGAGGTAGAGAGAGAATGAGGCAGAGGGAGAAAGTGGAAAAAAGAGACTTCTAAGAGACTTGTATAGATCGAATCTATATGTAAACATGAATATGAAAATTATCTTATCTTCACCTGGTCTAGTTTCAATAAGAGTGTCTTTTTATCGCACAAACCTAAACCTCGAAAATTTATCCCTGGGTCGAACATGAATTCTAAAAGCATTAGCCGTTGATCTATTATGAGTGGAATTTTGAAAAGAACAAAAGTTAATCAATATAACAAGGGAAACATTCTAATGTTACATGAAGATTGGATGAGAGAATAAACAAAGCTAATGTAAACCATCTTGTGAAATTTATAAGACATTTGAGGGTAATAATATAATATTGGGCAATCTTGGACATCGATGTTCCATGCTTGCTCAGTCACTGAGATCAGCCCAGCGAAACTGACTTGTCATTGTCTGGATCGCATGATTTTACCAAAAGTATCAGGCATTAGCATAATTGGAGCTACACATTTAGATGTATCTATATTCTAGCGCTGTTTTACGTTTCAAAAAAAATTGTGTTGCAAAGTCAAAAATCATGACATCCACTCATCATAGAAGCATTCAGAAAACGACTTAAGTATTGCAGGTTGTTTTTTATTCCCATATTGTTGTTTTTTCCTTGGCATTTGTAATAGTGTGAGCGTTTTCAAACCTACAGGTATTTTTCAGAGCAGATTTGTTTGTGAAATTCTAAAATCTCTTCACCTGAGAAGTGAGGTTTATATTAATGGTCAATTTTCGCTCTCATTATTTCTCTAAATAAGAATATGTAAAATATAACACATTGTAAAATAACATTTCTCCTAAAGCTTTCGGGGGAAAAGACAAAACGTTTTACAAAATTCGAAGTTTCATGGTGAACGTTGACACCCTAAGTACTTAAATATGGAAATTGGAGAGACCAAAATATAGTAAGAGTAAAAGATTACACAAGTATGTCGATCTAGGGAGAGTGAGAAGAAAAATAGAGAGGGAGAGAGAGAGAGAGGGAGGGAGAGAGAGAGAGAGGCAGAGACAAAGACAGAGTGTGTGTGTTATAAGAAGAGACAGCAGGGTTTGGGGGGGGGGAGTGGACACAGACAGTAAGAGAGGCATAATTATTAAGAAAGATGATATACAATAGAGACATACATTTAAGGAGGAAAAAATACTCTTTTATGTTCATTCGAATATTGCTCACGCCGTTTTGTTTGTTTGTTCCTCCCCTCCAGATGACTACTAGTGGACTAGGTCTATCAGCAACTTTTGTTTGATCTTGGTAAGTTGAAATCATGGAGCATTTCTTTTATGATGAAAATTGATAACACGTCAGTTTCTTTATGTTTGCAATTTTTCCTTGCTTAGAGCAGACAGATTAATTACAAAATTTAGCTCTACGTCATTAGGGATAAAGTCTTCTTGTCACGGTTCCCTAGCAACCCTTAGTTACTGGTTCTACACAAACAATGTCTTCGTGTCATTCAACAGCAGGATTTTTTCTTTTTGTAGTTAAATACGACTTAAAACATTTTTCATCAGCATGAGCGTTACGTGCTGTGAGCAAATTTTAATGGTTGAGGTCTCACACTTTGGTGCAGCCTTTGTTGTTTTTGTTTTTGTTTTTGTTGTTGTTGTTGCTGTAAGTGCCATTATTAATTTTCCTTAACTTTGATGAATTCATTTTTGCAAAGAAAAGTTGTTATTTTCCTTGGCCCAGAACGTGGTCTCTCGATGGATAGATTTTAGAGGCCAATATAAACTTTCTCTCTCTCTCTCTCTCTCTCTCTCTCTCTCTCTCTCTCTCTCTCTCTCTCTCTCTCTCTCTCTCTCTCTCTCTCTCTCTCTCTCTCTCTCTCTCTCTCTCTCTCTCTCTCTCTCTCTCTCTCTCTCTCTCTCTCTCTCTCTGTCTCTCTGTCTCTCTGTCTCTCTGTCTTTTTCTCTCTCTCTCTGTGCCCCAGTCTCAGTATTCTGATTCTTAAGTGGTTTATAGAAAGTTCACTTGTACAAGCTTAGTCCACCACAAATAGTCATCTAAATGCCAGCAGCACGTCTATTATCCCAAACGTTTCTCAAATAATTTTTTGAAAACTAACGTGTTCAGGGAAAGATCAACTATCGCGGTAACCAAAAAGAAAGTGAATAATGGTTACCAAGGTTACCAAAATTCCGGCTTGTGTCGAGTTGCCTATTTTCTTCTTCCCTCTCTCTCTCCCTCTTTCTCTCTCTTTACCTGTCTCTTTCTTTCTGTCTCTATCTGTCTCTCCTACATTTACTTATGTATATTTTTTCATGTTTTTATTATAATCTGTTCTTGTTGTCTAACTTTCTATATCATTATATCTTGACCTTTTCAACAATCTGGACTAACTGTCTCTCTACCAATATATCTTCACTTTTTAACAACCTGGACTAATTGTCTCTCTATCAATATATCTTGACCTTTTCAACTATCTGGACTAACTGCCTCTCTATCAATTTATCTTGACCGTTTCAACAACCTGAACTAACTGCCTCTTTATCAGTATATCTTTCAACAGTCTTGACCAACTGTCTCTCTATTAATATAACTTGACCCTTCAACAATCTGGACCTACTGTCTCTCTATCTTAGTCTGTGTGTTTGTTCACTCTCTTTCTCCCTATATCTCTCCTTCTCTCCCTCTTTCTCTCTCTCTTTACCTGTCTCTTTCGTTCTTTCTCTACCAGTCCCTTCTATATATACCTATGTATTTTTTCATGCCTTATCAATCTGGACCAACTGTCTCTCTATCAATATATCTTGACCTTTTCAACAATCTGGACTAACTGTCTCTCTATCTTGGTCTGCGTGTTTGGTTCAATCTCTTTTTCCGTCTATCTGTTCTTCTCTCCCTCTTTCTCTCTATTTACCTGTCTCTTTCTTTCTGTCTCTACCTATCTCTCCTATATTTACTTATGTATATTTTTTCATGTCTTATTATAATCTGGTCTTCGCGTCTAACTTTCTATATCATTGTATCTTGACCTTTTTAACAGTCTGGACTAACTGTCTCTCTATCAATATATCTTGACCTTTTCAACAATCTTGAGTAACTGTATCTCTGCCAATATATCTTGACCTTTTCAACAGTCTGGACTAACTGTCTCTCTATCATTATATCTTGACCTTTTCAACAATCTGGACTAACTGTCTCTCTATCATTATATCTTGACCTTTTTAACAATCTGGACCAACTGTCTCTCTATCATTATATCTTGACCTTTTTAACAATCTGGACCAACTGTCTCTCTATCATTATATCTTGACCTTTTTAACAATCTGGACCAACTGTCTCTCTATCATTATATCTTGACCTTTTTAACAATCTGGACCAACTGTCTCTCTATCATTATATCTTGACCTTTTTAACAATCTGGACTAACTGTCTCTCTATCAATATATCTTGACCTTTTTAACAATCTGGACCAACTGTCTCTCTATCAATATATCTTAACCTTTTTAACAATCTGGACTAACTGTCTCTCTATCATTATATCTTGACCTTTTTAACAATCTGGACTAACTGTCTCTCTATCAATATATCTTGACCTTTTTAACAATCTGGACTAATTGTCTCTCTATCAATATATCTTGACCTTTTCAACAGTCTGGAATAACTGTCGCTATATCATTATATCTTGACTTTTTACCTTTTCAACAATCTGGACTAAATCTCTTTATCAATACATCCTGATCTTTTCAACAATCTGGACCAACTCTCTTTATCAATATATCTTTACCTTTTCAACAATCTGGACTAACTCTCTTTGTCAATATACCTTGACTTTTTCAACAATCTGGACCAACTCTCTTTATCAATATATCTTTACCTTTTCAACAATCTGGACTAAATCTCTTTATCAATATATCCTGATCTTTTCAACAATATGGACCAACTCTCTTTATCAATATATCTTTACCTTTTCAACAATCTGGACTAACTCTCTTTGTCAATATATCTTTACCTTTTCAGGAATCTGGTGTACTCTCTCTACCAGTATGTTTTCACATTTTCAACAATCAGGACTGCCCTTCCTATCGTGACCGTTTTGAGTAGCCATTGGGTTTTCCTGCTGGTGTAGTTTTACACATCTCTCTCATATCGTGGATGATAGGGAGCTAAACACGCCAGATCCTCCTGCAATGTTGACACGTCAGCTAGATCTAGTTCTGACGTTCTTTTCTAACAGCAAAGCGGTTGAAAGGAGGCGCTAGCTTCAAAGTTTTGTCTTCTAACAATCAGAGAGATGTCAGACGTTTTTTTTTTTTATGATTCCCTTAAAAATCTCAACAGAATTGCGCACCAGAAATGTTGGCAAATACATAATAAGGTTGTATACATATCTTGTTTCATCTGTGGGCCCGGTATACTTGGTGCATTATGGCGTCTCGAGTTTTTTGCTCGTCAGAATTTCTCTTAATCTCCTTGCCAGTCGCGTGGACAGTGTGGCTTTACACTGGTGTGGACCTCCCCAAGACAAACTGCGCAGGCGGCTAGCGTCCCGTGTGGTCAGGTCGGGACACTCCAGGCGTGCTAATGAGCTTCCAACATCTTGCTCTCTCTAGCGTCTCTCGAGCTAAGCGCGCGGGGGAGGAGGGGGGGAGGGGGGGATATAAGGAACAATAATTGTATCCGCTTATTGTCGTTTTTCAATCCGTTCCGTTCTTTGCCATCATCATAAAAGCCATTATTGACTTTGAGCGGTTTTTTTTTTTTGCTTTACTGCTGCTGAGTGCAAGCTGGAAACCGCGACAAAAGGATAAATTGAGGCTTAAAATTTTTTGCTCCATACAAGAATGTGATTAACTTTCGTGTGGTCCTGAAAACCTAGTATTATTTATATACATTTGGCAAGCTGGGGGTGTTACGTTTGGTTTCTGGGCCGGGAGTCAATTCAAAGCGATTTGAAAAAAAGTTAGTTTGGCCAATTCTGGTTTTCGAGAAATGTTAATTTGACTTATTCCTTTGCTCTGGTTTCCGAGAAAAATTAGTTTGATTAATTACTTTACTCTGGTTTCGAGAAACATTAGTTTTACCTATTCTCTTACGCTGGTTTCGAGAACAGTTAGTTTTACTTATTCCTTTACGCTGGTTTCGAGAACAGTTAGTTTTACTTATTCCATTACTCTGGTTGCGAGAACAGTTAGTTTTACTTATTCCATTACTCTGGTTTCGAGAACAGTTAGTTTTACCTATTCCATTACTCTGGTTTCGAGAACAGTTAGTTTTACTTATTCCTTTACGCTGGTTTTCAAGAAAAGTTAGTTTTACCTATTCCATTACTCTGGTTGCGAGAACAGTTAGTTTTACTTATTCCTTTACGCTGGTTTCGAGAACAGTTAGTTTTACTTATTCCTTTACGCTGGTTTTCAAGAAAAGTTAGTTTTACTTATTCCATTACTCTGGTTTCGAGAAAAGTTAGTTTTACTTATTCCATTACTCTGGTTTCGAGAACAGTTAATTTTACCTATTCCCTTACTCTGGTTTCGAGAACAGTTAATTTTACCTATTCCCTTACTCTGGTTTCGAGAACAGTTAATTTTACCTATTCCCTTACTCTGGTTTCGAGAAAAGTTAGCTTTACCTATTCCATTACTCTGGTTTCGAGAACAGTTAGTTTTACCTATTCCATTACTCTGGTTTCGAGAAAAGTTAGTTTTACTTATTCCTTTACTCTGGTTTTCAAGAAAAGTTAGTTTTACCTATGACCGTGCTCTGGTTTCTTCTCGGCCTTCTTGCAGGGATCGGTGCAATTTTTTCCTTTTCTCATTATATAATTTATATATATATATATATATATATATATATATATATATATATATATATCGAAAGGGTTAAACTGTATCCTGTAATACAATTTCACTTTATGAGGTTCTATCAGGATATACACAGACCAGTCGCTTGCCCACTAATCTCTCTTGTTTCAGTCAGACACCATCTGCTCCCCCTCAACTTCCTCCATGCCCGTTTATCGAATTAAACCAAGACTGTGAGTTTGAGGCAGAAGGTTTGTGGCGAGTACTGGTTTCTTCTCGAGACCAGTGCCATTTTGAATAGTTATAGGAAAAGTGGTAAACTAAAACAACAACAACAAAAAGTCAGAAAAAAGATACGAAAGCAGACAGGCAATTGTGTGAATTAGCGCAGTAAAACTGTTTCTTACCAATTGATTTTGAGCCACGGGTGAACCTGTTCTATTCTGGCTCGTTCTCTACAAATATGGGAGGTAATCCAGAGAAATTGTCTTGGCGTGTATGACAAGTTGTGTGCCCCTGTGTTCACCACTGTAGCTGGCTGCAGATAACCGCTTACAAGTCGCGTCCTCTCCCAGTTTCCTGATGTTTGTCTCCTCCAATTATCAACGACTGTTTCTTGTTCGACGTCCTCAATCTCACCCTTTTTTTTTTCAGTTTATGCAACATCATCGCGAGAAGAAAAATCTGGTCATTCACGCATTGAATATTATTTTTTTGCCATTTTCAATGCATCGTATTTGCTTGGTTTCTCTGTCCGTGTGGCTTTTCTCTCCGAGCTGTGTCCAATTATCTGGTGTAGGTTTCAATAATGGCCGACGGTTGAATCACGCAGCTTGGTTGGGGGAAACTGTTGCCACATTGATAAACATGATTAGATTTGGTGGCGCACAGTTTGTACCGGGCCGGCATCAGATGGCCACTTGAATTACAGCAGTCGCAGCCAACTTTCCTGGCAACGCTGGCCTGTTTGGTTGATTTCAGGGGTTTTTTGTATTCTTTTTACTCGAAAACTGACATCTAATTTGCAATGAAGGGTAGTAAAATCTCAATTTAGTCAGCTATGTGTCAGACACAATCATTTCTGGATTTGTCCATTATTTCGTATTTCTTGGTCGGCACAAATATCTTCTTACGTCAGATTGGTCTTATCTTCATCTCAAAGGCTTTCTAATCGGATTCTTAAACCTTCAACAATAACAATAAATATAATAACAATGATGATGATCATAATAATATAATAACAATGATGATGATGATAATAATAATAATAATAATAATAATAATAATAATAATAATAATAATAATAATAATAATAATAATAATAATAATAATAATAATAATAATGATAATAATAATAATAATAATAATAATAATAATAATAATAATAATAATAATAATAATAATAATAATAATAATAATAATAATAATAATAATAATAATAATAATAATAATAATAATAATAATAATAATAATAATAAACATATTAATTTTTTTTAATTGATAATAAGGTGCTAATAACATCAACAATAATAATGATGATAATAATGATGATGATCATGTAAATGACCTGCTGGTGAATGAGTCATTGTTAGAAAAGACATCAATAATGATTTTTTTTTTTAATTCTTGAAAAAAAAGCAACCAATAATCGTTCTGCACTCTTTTCATGAAAATTAGAAGGCCATCTACATGTACAACAAATTTACACACGGAAACTTTTCAATGAATAAAATCAAAGAAAATCAGTCAATAAGACCAGCCTTTAGAGATAATTATGTACATTAAAAAGCTTTTATTCAATTTTGAACAATGTGAACACACAAAAATGTAATTCCAAAGGTTTGCAATAAAATTATTTCATGTAAAAATGACAAATTCTTATCTTCATTTATTTTTAATGTTTAGACAGTCTCTTTTTAAGACCCGAATATGTTTAACAAGCATCATTATTTACCAGCAGCTTTTCATTAATTCAAATGACCTCAACAACTCTAAGCCGTCGATTTTAAATTCTGTGAATTTTATATTATTTACATCTTGAATGAAGGATTGCGAAAATTATTCCATTTTAAAATAATATTTTTTGTATCGAATTTATTTCTGAATATATGATCAACTTTCATATAAAACTAAATTACATAAGGTCACAACATTGTTTATCTACAAGCTTCAGAAAAGAATAAAAATCAAATTCAAATAGTCACAACTTTGTTTTCAAATAAATGAATGTTTATATTGAACTCGCAGTTCAAAATCTTAAATACACTGACCTAGAATAGAGATGAGTTTCAGAGGAGAGTTGACCTAACGAAGGTTGCGTGAAAAAGAAAAGCTGTTTCTGCTATGTTTTTCTAGTGTAAGCTACTTTTTGAACACATCAATTTCCGTACGGATCACATGATCACATCAGCAGCACATAATGGTGGTCCCGGTGGAGAGATAAACCAAATATGGTCTGCGCGAAGAAAAGCGCCAGGATTTTTTTTCTTATTGTTTTTTTTTTATTTTATTTTTTGTTTTGTTTTGTTTTGTTTTGTTTTTTTTGTTTGGTTTGGTTTGGTTTTCTTCGTACTTTTACATCACTTCTACCAGAAAGTCTTCTTGCGACATACAAGAGAAGTTTACCTTCTCTAAAATCTGTACACTTCAGAGCTGTTCTGAAGGGCATAAATTATATATATATATATATATATATATATATATATATATATATATATATATAGAGAGAGAGAGAGAGAGAGAGAGAGAGAGAGAGAGAGATAGAAGATCTTACCCTAAATTCTCTTCATACGACACTGGTGCTCCCACAGTTGAGCACTCTTAGCAATTATTCCAACTTATCTTCAAACTATATATATATATGAGTATATATATATATGAGTATATATATGAGTATATATATGAGTATATATATGAGTATATATATGAGGACATATATGAGTATATATATATATATGAGTATATATGAGTATATATATGAGTACATATATGAGTATATATATATGAGTGTATATATATGAGTATATATATGAGTATATATATATATATATATATATATATATATATATATATATATATATATATGATTAAATTAAACATACACAGGTAATTTATTAAGCATAGATAACGTTTCTCTATGATCACAGGAGGGATCAGAGCTTTGAAGGAATTTATATTTCGATTTTACCATTAAATGACAACAATCAAGATAAGTTTATGAGTAAAACCCAAGAACGGGTTTCAGTTCTCTAGATCAAAACGAAACAAAACAAAACAGGTATTTCGCCGGCCAAGGACTGTGGTGTAGATAGGAAGGCAAGTAAGACCTATAATGTCTGCCCACACTGACCTCTGAGTGAACCTTTTGTAACAATGCAGAATTAAACAGGCCTACCACATAGAGGCGGATCTTAAAAGCACAGAGCACCATTCAGTCGGTCTGTGCTCTGATAAAACCGGCCTTTTTCCAGAGCGGCCGCTCGATAAACGATTATAATAGCAGTCTTCTTTCAAGTGAAAGGTTTCTTCTCAATGGTAGATTTAGGATAAATGGTCTGTCTGTGTGTGCGTTCTCTCTCTGTCTCTCTGTCTCTGTGTGTCCCTCTCTCTGTCTCTCTCTGTCTCTGTCTCTGTCTCTTTCTCTCTCTCTCTCTCTCTCTCTATCTCTCTCTCTCTTTCTCTCTATCATTCTCTCTCTTTACTTATCTCTTTCTTTCTCTCCTATATTTACGTATGTATATTTTTTCAGGGTTTCATTATATCTGCACATGTTGTCTAAATCGCGCAATTGTTATATCTTGACATTTTCAACTCTCTCTCCCTCTTCCCCTCTCTCTCTCTCTCTCTCTCTCTCTCTCTCTCTCTCTCTCTCTCTCTCTCTCTCTCTCTCTCTCTCTCTCTCTCTCTCTCTCTCTCTCTCTCTCTCTCTTCAAGTACTTTTGTCCAAACTTTACGATAATTCCTCCTTCAAGAACCTTGAGGATTTTTATATAGTTTTTGTCTCCTTGGGACTTTTATAGACACTGATGTTTTACCAGATGATTTGTTACCATCATTCATCAGGTATTTTTCTCCAGCTTTAAAGCTCTGGTGGTGCAGTTGCGTTTGCAAAGAAGTCTTTAAAGGATTTTTGTGAAATAATCAAACCTGACTTTGACAATATTATAGCCTTAAAACTACGAAACACTTGTGTGGAGGGAAATGGGGACATCATTTTTGTTTCTGCTTATATTCCTCCTTACTCATCCCCATCCTATAATACCGTGGAATATGACAATGGTATTCACATGCTCGAACAATGTATTACTGAATTACAGACAAAACATTCGCAATGTAGCTTTATACTATGTGGCGACCTTAACGCTAGAACTTCGTGTTGCTTAATGGAGTGCGTAACGGCATCCAAATATGTAGAAAATCTTAACTCTTCATCTTTCTTTTATAAAATGCAAGGCCTTGACAGTAGGCGCTCTGAAGATAATGTTGTTAATGGATATGGTAGAAGTCTGTTGGAGATGTGCTCAGATTTTGAGTTTATAATATTAAATGGCATGTGCAGCAGTGATCCAAAAAGTTCTTTCACGTTTGTATCCCCACATGGTAACAGTATTATCGATTATTTTACTGTCTCTGCGGATCCCCTACGCAATAATATTGATATGTCTGTACAATCACGTATCGAATCTTGGTATAAGCCCGTAACACTATCACTAACTATGCGAAATAATGCTGTAAAAATCTGCTTCTATGAGCGAAATAAGCATTGAGTGTTTTGTTTGGCGTAACGAGAAAGCAAATGAATTTGTTGAAAAAATGAATTTTGAAGAAGTAAAGAACAATATAAATTTTCTACAAGAAGATATCTATCTTGATACAGAATCATGTTTTATGTCTTTTTGTAATAATATAATGAAAGATGCTGCTCAAGATGCTGCTCTATCTCTCGCTCTCTCGCTCGCTCGCTCTCTCTCTGTCTCTCTCTCGCTCTCTCTCTCGCTCTCTCCTTCTCTCCTTCTCTCTCTCGCTCTCTCCTTCTCTCGCTCTCTCCTTCTCTCGCTCTCTCTCTCTCTCGCTCTCTCTCTCTTTCTCGCTCTCTCCTTCTCTCGCTCTCTCTCTCTCTGGCTCTCGCCTTCTCTCGCTCTCTCTGGCTCTCGCCTTCTCTCGCTCGCTCGCCTTCTCTCTCTCTCGCCTTCTCTCTCGCGCTCTCTCGCTCGCTCTCCCTCTCCCTCTCCCGCTCTCGCTCTCTCTCTCTCGCGCTCTCTCGCTCGCTCCCTCTCCCTCTCCCTCTCCCGCTCTCGCTCTCTCTCTCTCGCGCTCTCTCGCTCGCTCCCTCTCCCTCTCCCTCTCCCGCTCTCGCTCTCTCTCTCGCGCTCTCTCGCTCGCTCCCTCTCCCGCTCTCTCTCTCTCGCGCGCTCTCTCGCTCGCTCCCTCTCCCTCTCCCGCTCTCGCTCTCTCTCTCTCTCTCCCTCTCCCGCTCTCGCTCTCTCTCTCGCGCTCTCTCGCTCGCTCCCTCTCCCTCTCCCTCTCTCGCGCTCTCTCGCTCGCTCCCTCTCCCTCTCCCGCTCTCGCTCTCACCCCAAAGTGATGCACACAAAAGCAATGCACATCTCGGCGTTTTGTAGTATATACCACATCAGACCCAAAGCATACATGATGACTGGAGCGTGTCGTCATAGTATGTGGATCTTGACCGTTTTACGGGTCTTAACACCTTTGGGGCTTGAAGCTATAATCTGGCGAAGATAGCTTGCCAAGCAAAGTTCAAACTCTTCTTATTCAGATAAGTAATCAATTATATACTTTATTCAGGCGGTTTCCTTACGTTGCATATTCTTACAGTTTTGTTTATAAATATCTATTGAAAAAGTCCGACACTCGTTGCATTTTACTATAAACTACACTTTTTACGAAATATTATTTAAATAAAAACCTTTTCACTGTAATGATACATAATGGAATTAATCTTTCATTTTGTTTTTTTATTTATATCAGCTTTAACGCGATTCTTTGTTGTATGGGTTTTAAGATACGTAACTCTTTGCCATAACTGATTGACTTGAAATAGCTGTCCTTTGTATCAACAAGAAGTAGTGAAGATGTTCACGTTGTAAACACGACTAGGAAATTTTTGATTTTTCCCTCTCACCTTGACTGCCTTTTGCATGGTATTTGCTAACAAGTTCACCACTCAACGAGTAGTGTAAAATGAAATTCGTTTTATCCAACATATTGCTATTTAAACTTTAAAACTGTTAATACCGTTTCATATTTGCGTATGTTTTTTTTATAAATTGATCGTAAAAAAGCTCTCCGATCTCACAGCGAATCCTTCTTTGTGCCTTCACTTTACACTTCATTAGTGCGAGAGAAATAGAGAGAGATAGAGAGGAGGAATGGGCAAGATAAAATAATCCTACATTTGAATGACTGAAGACGCGTCCGAAGACTATTAAGGTATTTCACATCCATTTGTATTTGATCTTGTTTTGTTGTTATTGTTTATGCCGTTGTTTTTGTCGTTCCTTTTTATGTTTCTCCACGCGAGAGAGAAAGAGAGAGTGGAAGAGGAAGAACCAGAAATAGAAGAAAGAATTAGCGGGCCACTGTTTAGAGGAAGAATGATTAATATTGACAAAGACATAGACATAAAATTTAAAAAATGTATCGAAAGGAATAAAAGAGAAGCAAATATGAGATAGAAAATGCTCAATGTCTCATATACAACAAAGGCGACAAAACGAAAACGTGTCTCAAAAGAGGCAGAATCAGAAGAAAACAATAAGCAACGTTTGTTGGCTATTTCATCGCAGACAAAAATCGGAACATAATGATCCTTACCTACACACTCTCTCTGTATAATCTTCATAGTTTTTACCATCCAAACACAATGTGCTCTTCAGTTATCCATAATTGAAGTAACTAAAGTAACCGAAAACTTTTTTTTTAACTACTGCGCCGTTACTCCTACCTTTTACAAATTAAAAATTATTATATAAATGACAACTCGTTTAAAGACAATCGTTCCGATAAAGTATAACCTAGCTTCCTGTAATAATTTCCCACTCAAATCATTTCAACGCAATACTGTTTTCTTCTCTGTCTCGTTTATTACTCGTAGACAGACATGTTCATTTAAACGTGTGTTTTTAAAAAGCTTTATGCAATAAATTACACAACATTTGTTGTTGTGTTTGTGTTATATGGCTGTTCACGTCTTAGTGCTCGACTTGGACGCCACGGCTGCTTCTCGAAAGGTC
>JAWDGP010003761.1:87500-147500 GCA_033675545.1 Elysia crispata
TATCTAGACGTGTGTTAAATTATCCAGTTTTATATTACGGCCATGTTTGGTTTTGATTTGAAAGATGAATCGTTTAGATTTTATTTTGATATATTCCAGCTATGTTGAAGGACGCCCTCATCATAATTCTTTATTTCAAGTTTTTTACGAGTTTGTGTCATTGCGCGAGGACTTATTGTAGAAATATAATTACCTTAAACATCTTCCTCCCCATTTTAATATAAGAACGCTTTACCTTACTGTTTTCCCGTTGAGAACTTCTACCCTGAGCATCCTGTGGGTGTGTGGCAGTCTCCATGTGGTCTACACCGTGCGAATCAGTCAATATTGAATTGAAAGTAAAGGAAATAATTTTGCTTGATTATTTTCGACATGCAAGGTTGACTGGAGATAATTTTGTTTGATCAGTTTCGACATGCATGTTTGATTGGAAATAATTTTTCTATTCATTGATTACGTGATATTCTAGTGTTTTGATTTGACCCTGTTTTACAAAAAAACATACTGCTTCGGTGGAGTTAGATCTTCTAGATATGAATATTCCACGCCTTCTTTCTATGTGTTCCGTGAAGTTTCAACTCTTTAAATGCGCTCCAATAGGAACCGAACAATGACCTCCATAGATCGATTTTTGCTTTATTTGTTTTCTAGTCGGAACTAATCTTTCACATAATTGACGGACGATGTAGCCACTGTTTAGGGTTTTGTAATCTTGATCTCTTTTTCTATTTCTTCATTGAATAATTTCCAATTCTATATTGGAAGACCCATATAGGGCATCAGTGATTGTCAAAGCCTGAGTTTTTTTCTGCCCTTTTTTTCCATTATTTAATCGTGATAATTGGTGATTGATCTGCGACGCGAAGTGATGGTGAACAGGCCTGCTCTCACATCTCGTATCCTTGTGGCATCCATTCCTCTCCTGTCTGACTTGGTTCGTATGTTTTCTCCAGATACACCAGATCGAAACATTTCTTTGATTATTTCTCACTTTTGCTGCAGGTGTAAAGTTTTTTTAATGTTCGAAATGTAGTTTATAAAATTTGACGTCTAGTTTCTTTTATCTTGCATATAATCCCCATCGAATTTTTTTTTTTTTTTTTTTTTTCCCGAAAGCACAAAATCTGTAGATACGTCGGTTTGCCTTTGGGGGGGGGGGGGGGGGGGGGGCAGAATAGTTGATAGACATGGTGTAAAGTTCTAGATCTTGGAATAATAACAGGCTACTGATCTGGCGGCTAGTTTCTAGATATTGTGTACGTGATAGTCTGTACATCTGGCGTCTTTGGTTCTTAGATGTGGAATACAGTTTGCAAATAGTAAGGAGAGGCTCTTGATATTAAATGTTGTTTGTAGACTTGTGATAGTATCTAGATCTGAAATTGATCTCTCACCAGATTTGGGGTACAATTTATATAGTATTGGGTACAGTTAGTACCTAGATCGGGGATGCAACTTCTAAATCTAATTTATTCTGTCTTTCGCTCTTTTTATCTATTCTTCTATCTTTATCTCTCCCTCTTTATTCTCTATCTATCTTTCTTATCTTTTGACCTATCTGCTCTCTCTATATCTGTTCGTTGTTCTCTCATTATCTCTCCGCCGCTTTATTTCTCTATCTTTTTATTTCTGTCTCTCCGTTTTGTTTTAATCCCCTTATTGGCCTAAAGAATTTTATCCGGATTTTATTCTCCACTGTTTCTATTTCCCTCTATGTATAACCGAGTCGATCTGAATGTTAAATTTCAACCAGTCTCTTTCTTTCTGCCTCTTTTCCTCTCTTTCTATCTCTCTTTCTTTCTCACTTTCCCTCCTAGCTGACCCTCTCTTCCTCTCTCTTTTTCAGTCACACTCTCTCTCTCTTTTTTCTCTCTTTCTCTCTCTCTCTCTCTCTCTCTCTCTCTCTCTCTCTCTCTCTCTCTCTCTCTCTCTCTCTCTCTCTCTCTCTTTTCTCTCTCGTAAACTTGAAGCCTTGAAATAAATTGCTCGAGATTGATTTTGTGAATGAGCTATTTATCATGATTTGAGGAGAAAAATGGAAAGCCTTGATGATGAACAGTTTTAGAGGTATAAAATACCAATATGTTTTTTATCCGGAGCACAAATTGAATTTCTTTTCCGTAATCTTACACTTGGTTCGCTCCACTACGTCTCTTACATGTTATAAAATCTAGTTTTCTGAAATAACTTTAACGCAGTGCTTTTCTCCATAATCTCAATGAAAATTTTGAAATACTTTCAACATGTTTTTCATTTATCTTGGCGGCCACCATTTTCTCCGTTATTTACCTTTTATCTGTACTTTATCGATTTCATTCTTTTCACTGTCTTCTGTTGAGTCAATGACAGCGAGCTGTGATCAGAGATCTTCCTAGTGAAGTTTATTTTCTGATTGTGCTCAAAACCTTTTGCTTGTTTTTCTTTTCAAAAACTTAGGTGAATTGGACATGCAGGTTTAATTTTATGAGAATCAGGGGCAAAATAATTACTGTTTTTCTTCAAGTCTAGGGTCATTTTTGTTGCATTTCGTGTTTTAAAACCAGTGCCACTCTGTGTTTCACACTAAGAATTCGGAGTCACAGATTTTCGTTTGGTCACCTGCGACTTTAATGCAGTCAAAAATCCTGAAATTTATGCATTGAACAAAGTTTCAGGCACTGTTACTGCTTCTTTATACAGCAACGTTTTGAAAATTCTTCAGGCATTGTAACTACTTCTCTATACTATAGAGATTTCAGAATTCTTTTTAGCCTTAACTATATCCTTGTACTGTATTTAAAAGATTTGAAAAGTCTTCAAGCCCTGCAAATCGACTCTATATAGGAAAGCGAAAAAGAGACTTTTCGAGCCAAGTGAACTCACTTTCACATTTTCGCATTGCCTTTTATTCAGCTAAAACTTTTATCTCTGTCACTTTAACTTAAACTTTAACTTTGCCTTAATTTTTATTTAATTCTGATTAACTTGAGCCGGCCACCTCTTTTTCCCCATGTTATTTTTTTCCGCACTCATCTCGACCACCACAACTACCACCGCCATCATCATTACGGTACCATCATCGTCGTCACCATTAGCAGCAGCAGCTGTATCATCGACATCGTGAGCGTCCTCGTCATTATGACAGAGAGAGAAGAGGTGAACAGACAGACAGACAGAAAAAAAAGACCATACTGGTCAGACTTGACAAAAATTTTGTGAGACAGGCACACCTAAAAAGAGGGAAAAAATGAGAGAGAGAGAGAGAGAGAGAGAGAGAGAGAGAGAGAGAGAGAGAGAGAGAGAGAGAGAGAGAGAGAGAGAGAGAGAGAGAGAGAGAGAGAGAGAGAGAGAGAGAGAGAGAGGCGCAGGCGGACAGACAGACAGGCATGGCTTTTTTTTGCTTTAGTAATTAAGCAGATCGCTAAAAAAAAAAAATTCAGAAGCAGACAGGCAAACAGGCCAACAGTCTTAGAAAGTGACATGGGAAGCCTAAGTAATATGATTGAAGCACGATGAGAGAAAAAAAATGAGAGAAAAATAAGTACCGAAACCAACCAAGTTGTTCTGTCCAGTTACAATCTTTACTCAAGCTGGAGTCCAAATGATTCCGAGGTGATCAACCTTGCAAGTTTGCCGGTTTGGCCGTATAGATCATCGATTATCTGGCACATCTGAGCAGACTGAAAAACCCGTGTGAATTAATCATCCATTTTCAGGCAGAAGCAAAAAAATATTAACAGTTATAGCGGCCTGAACCGTAAGGAACAGGTCAACGGAAGTCTCCTTCTTTCTCATTTCATAATCTTTGTGGAGGAAAAATGGGGAGAGGTGAGGGTGTTGAATCGTCATGAGAATGTTTCAAAACGCCATGCAATGTCCCTATAGGAAATGTGAAAAGGTCTATATTTTGGGTTGTTTGTTTGTTTTAGGGCAATATGTTATTCCTTTTCAAAATGTCGTTATTTTTAAAACAGCTGCAAAATAAATAGTTGAATTGAAGCTTATTGAAGTTAATTTTAGTATAATCAAGTTTGTTCTTGATTTCGGTTGCCGTGTGTTTTATTTGTTTTCCACCGGTTCGCGGAACCTGTTATTATAATAACTTTATTGAATCGATTGTTTTCTACTCAGAGATTTCCGTAAAATTCCTTGTTAAGTTCCACTACAATGACGCAGGCCCAGCTCCTGATCGTCAGAATCCGGTTAGGAGAGGCGAGGGATTAAATAGAATTCCGAGCAACGGTTTGTCAGTATCCGGTTAAAAGAGTTTAGATTGTATAGGATTGCTAACTCCTAACGATCAAAATCCAGTTGAAAGAATCGTCGTCAGTATCCGGTTAAAAGAGTTTAGATTGTATAGGATTGCTACCTCCTAACCATCAAAATCCAGTTGAAAGAATCGTCGTCAGTATCCGGTTAAAAGAGTTTAGATTGTATAGGATTGCTACCTCCTAACCATCAAAATCCAGTTGAAAGAATCGTCGTCAGTATCCGGTTAAAAGAGTTTAGATTGTATAGGATTGCTACCTCCTAACCATCAAAATCCAGTTGAAAGAATCGTCGTCAGTATCCGGTTAAAAGAGTTTAGATTGTATAGGATTGCTAGCTCCTAACCATCAAAATCCAGTTGAAAGAATCGTCGTCAGTATCCGGTTAAAAGAGTTTAGATTGTATAGGATTGCTAGCTCCTAACCATCAAAATCCAGTTGAAAGAATCGTCGTCAGAATCTGCTTTAAAGAGTTTAGATTGTATAGGATTGCTAGCTCCTAACCATCAAAATCCAGTTGAAAGAATCGTCGTCAGATTCTGGTTAAAAGAGTTTAGATTGTATAGGATTGCTAGCTCCTAACCATGAAAATCCAGTTGAAAGAATCGTCGTCAGAATCTGGTTAAAAGAGTTTAGATTGTATAGGATTGCTAGCTCCTAACCATCAAAATCCAGTTGAAAGAATCGTCGTCAGAATCTGGTTAAAAGAGTTTAGATTGTATAGGATTGCTAGCTCCTAAATATCAAAATCCAGTTGAAAGAATCGTCGTCAGAATCTGGTTAAAATACATCAGATAATTTAGGATTCTCAGTCACTGATCTCTATTGATGAGGACATAAAGCTTACAAGACCTGATAACTTTTGGTTAAGAATCTGGCTAAAACACATGAAGCTAAGTAGGGTTGATTGGTTTTGCTAAAGAATCTGGCTAAAAAACATTAAGCTAAATGGAGCTGATTTGTTTTGGTTTAGAATCTGGTTAAAACATAAAGACACTTAACCTGCTTGATTTTGATTTACAATCAAGTTAAGACATGTAGGGTATAAAGAACTGTTAGGTTCTGATTGACATTCTATTTAAAACACATGAAGCTATATGGAACTGCAAGGTTCCGGTTTAGAATCTGGTGAAAACACATAAGAGTATAAAGAACTGCTAGGTTCCGGATTAGAATCTGGTTAAAAGACATAAGGGTATAAAGAACTGCTAGGTTCCAAATTAGAATCTAGTTAAAACACATAAGGGTATAAAGAACTGCTAGGTTCCAAATTAGAATCTGGTGAAAACACATAAGGGTATAAAGAATTGCTAGGTTCCGGATTAGAATCTGGTGGAAACACATAAGGGTATAAAGAACTGCTAAGTTCCGGTTTAGAATATGGTGAAAACACATGAGGCTGTAAAATGAACGATTACATTTCATTATAATCACGATAAATCTTTTGGGTTGATGTATGCCGAACGGTTATCTCTTCGTGTGATCGCGATAAATCTGTCGATCTGAGAGAATGAAGAACGGTTACCTCTTCTCATGATCGGGATAAATCTATCGAGCTGATATAATGAAGAATGGTTATCTCTTCGTATAACCGCGATAAATCTATCGAACTGATATAATGAAGAATGGTTACCTCTTCGTGTGATCGCGATAAATCTATCGAGCTGATATAATGAAGAATGGTTACTTCTTCTTATGATTGCGATAAATCTATCGAGCTGATAGAATGAAGAATGGTTACTTCTTCTTATGATTGCGATAAATCTATCGAGCTGATAGAATGAAGAATGGTTACCTCTTCTTATGGATGCGATAAATCTTTGGAGTCGATATAATTATGACGAAAGATAACTTCGCTTTTGGAACTATTCTTAGAGTTGTCAAAGATCTTTTAAGTTCATTCATGATAAATCATTAACGTGTTAAAACTGTTCCCAGTTTTCTGCTAACATCTCTTATCTCTCTTTTTTTTTTTTTACTTTCTCTCGGTAATCAACAGGGCTTGGGCGAAGAGATCATCAGAAAAGCATTACTCGAGTGAAAGAAAGAACAGCATAACAACGTAACGAGATGCCACCCAGTTCAAGCAGTTTAACAATCCTGGCGTTACTAGTTGGAACATTTCTCATCTCACTTTGCACGGCTGGTTTGTAATTATATAAAATATCATGGCAAAGTATCATAACTTCCGCTTTTCATGTTAATTATCTTTATTATTATTGTTATTATTATTATTATTATTATTATTATTATTATTATTATTATTATTATTATTATTATTATTATTATTATTATTATTATTATTATTATTATTATTATTATTATTATTATTATTATTATTATTGCTGTTTTTGGGTTGCTTTGTTGTTGTTGTTGTTGTTGTTGTTTTTTGTTGTTGTTGTATGCAGTAGGCTAGTTGAATTAACAGTGGCGGTAGTAGTAAGTAAAAATTATAAAAGCTAGAGTTTTAGGTACTGGTCAGCAGCGGTTGGGATAAGGTTTTCAGTGAGAATGACCGAAAAATGCTTTCAATTGTGGCATTAGAATCATCGACATATATATAGATTCTTCAGTATCCATCGCCTTGCTACCAAAAGAGAACATGGTTTACACCAATACCTCACAGCGCTTCCTTAATAGATAGGTTCATGGCAAAGGTGTTTACTAAGCCTCCCTTGCAACCTTCATTGGGAGGATCCAATCCGCACTAAAGACAACCGGAAGCACCATTCCTTGTTGTCGTTGTGTTCTTGTGTTCTTTTTATTGTAGAATGGGTTTTAATGTTGTTGTATTTTTTGCTTTTGTTTGTTTTGTTTTTTTTTTGTTTTTTTTTAGGAGGAGTTTGTTTTTTGTTTTGTATGTGTTGTTTTCTTCTTTTCAATCATTGTTCTTTTTAAATGACATTTATGGTGTAATTATATTACTGAATCATTTTTTCGTCCCCTGCTAATACTATTTTTTACTCACTTCTTCATATTTCTCTTCAGGTACTCAAGGCGCAGCAGCGGCGACAAATCTAGAATCTAATGCAGCAAACCCTCGCAAGCATAGATCTCTTTCAAACTCTGACTCGAATCTTTTAATGAACCGAGCTCAGTCGGCGAAAGGCGTCAGCACTCGCAGCAGCAGTAGCAGCGGTAGTAGCAGCAAACAACTACATTATGTGTTTAAGAGGGATGCACTTTTATTCCCTAACGCGCCAAAATTCCTTGCTAAGAGGCAAGTTGCGCCGCGATTTCTTGGAAAGCGACAGAAGGCGCCCCGATTCCTCGGCAAAAGGCAATATGCGCCAAGGTTTTTGGGCAAAAGGCAATATGCGCCAAGGTTTCTCGGCAAAAGGCAATATGCTCCAAGATTTCTCGGTAAAAGGCAATATGCGCCAAGATTCCTTGGCAAACGGCCGTATGCTCCAAGATTTCTCGGCAAAAGGCAACGTGCACCAAGGTATTTGGGCAAAAGGCAATATGCGCCAAGATTTCTTGGCAAAAGGCAATATGCGCCAAGGTTTCTTGGCAAAAGGCAATATGCGCCAAGGTTTCTTGGCAAAAGGTCGTATGCGCCAAGATTTCTCGGCAAAAGGTCGTATGCGCCAAGATTTCTCGGCAAAAGGCCTTATGCACCAAGGTTTTTAGGCAAAAGGCAATATGCGCCAAGGTTTTTGGGAAAGAGAAATGATGATGTAAGTGATCTTTTTTATTCAGATAATACAAGGCAAGCGACACCGCGGTTTCGCGGCGACAGATACTTTTACAGGGACAGTCTTGGAAAACGCCAGAAAGGTCCATATGTATCAGCAGAAGAATTCATCAAGACTTATAGGAAATCAGATCCGTACTTCATGGGCAAACGAGGCGATAACGTGTTTGTTGATGATGGTGTAGGAGAAGACACTTACGGCGACAGTGTGATGGACTTTGAACTTGATGATAATGATGATGAAAAAAGCAGCGCACCGAAACTTTTAGACACGAGAGGTGCTGCAAAATTCTTAGGAAAGAAAAATGACGACCAACTGACGCAGTTTAACGATGGATTCAGCCAGGGAGACGCCACTGACAGTGCAGAAGACGTTGACAGACTCGATGAGCCATCCGTGCCAACAAATGATTTTGAGGATGTGGATGCTCCATATTTATCAGATGCGGACGACTTTCAGCCAGCGGCATCCTTAACCACAAACTGGAACGACATCGATCTTTCCTCTTCCAGAGAAACGATAAACAAATTGTTGAAGAGCTTGGAAACCAAGGGAAAGTACTCTGGTGAACAGTCGAAAACAAACAGATCATCGGAGGGCAGAGATTTTACCCAAAATTTAAGTCTCCACTCGTCAGATGGACAAGTTCAGAGATAGCATCGTGTGTGCATTAAAGCAATGTCTGTTTCAGTCATTAGCTTCTATCCCTTGCAATTATAATATTAAAAACACAAATGAAGAAAAAAATTGGAAAAAAATACAGTCTTCCGTTTTATTGTAAACATGATTTGCTAAATTGTCTAAAGTGAACGGAAAAAGTGGCAACAAAAGGTAAAAAGAAATAAGAAATGGTATTGAATAAAAAGCAAAAGAAAAGAAAAGAAGAAAAAGAAGAAGAAGAAGAAGAAGAAGAAGAAGAAGAAGAAGAAGAAGAAGAAGAAGAAGAAGAAGAAGAAGAAGAAGAAGAAGAAGAAGAAGAAGAAGAAGAAGAAGAAGAAGAAGAAGAAGAAGAAGAGGAGTTAACGTCTGTAGCAGAAATAGCTTTGGTAGCGCTACTAATAGCAGCGGCAGCGGCAGCAGCAGCATCAGTAGTAATAGTCGAAGTGGTAAAATAATAGTAGTAGTATGTAGTAGTAGTAGTAGTAGTAGTAGTAGTAGTAGTAGTAGTAGTAGTAGTAGTAGTAGTAGTAGTAGTAGTAGTAGTAGTAGTAGTGGCAGCAGCAGCAGCAGCAACAGCGGCAGCGGCAGCAGCAGCAGCAATCGTAGCAATAGCAATAGTTGTAGCTGTAGAAGTAGCAGCAATAGGTTTGTTTGTTTGTTTTTTGTTGCTGTTTTTTTTTTTCAGGGGAGGGGGTGGATTTAGTAGTAAATATATTAGTGAAAGGACGAGGATTGAAGGGTATGCACTAGAAAAAAAGAAAAAATATTAAGTGTAGTTATGGTAGCATGAAAAATTGACTTTGTACTTTTATTTTTTTCCGATCTCCTTCATTCCTTACATAACACATGCGGTTAGAGGAATTTCTCATGATTTGGAATCGTTTAACAGTTGTTTCCTGATCGTTTTTGTGTTATAGTCTCTCCGATTTTTGTTAGTTTTTGTTTTCGTCTTGCTGTTGTTGCTGTTGTTGTTGTTCTTGTTGTTGTTATGTCTCCTGAGTTTTTTTTTTTAATTATTTTTGTTTTTGTTTGATTTCTTTTTCACTCTGGTCTAGTGTCCTTTTTGTTTTGGTCCCTTTATTTCTTTTTTGCTTTTAAGTTTGTTTGGTTTTTTGTTGCTTTTTGTTTTTTGTTTTGTTTTTTGCTTTTTATCTGCGTCTTTAGTGATTTATAAAGAGGCCTTTTTATTACATGTGTGCAACGAGTTTAATAATTTTTTGCATGAATCATAGCAAAGTTTGATACGGAATTTGCTAGAAAGAAAACATGAATAAGATACGAGTACGAAAAATATGTTGGAGGTAAAAGATAAAGTGTGAAAAAAACGCTGACGATGATGATGATGATGATGACGATGATAATGATGATGGTGAGGGTGATGATGAAAAAGATGAAGCTGATGACGTTGAGGATAATGATGGTGATGGTTTCAAGATATTAATGGTAGTGGTGATGACTCCTTTTTTTTTTGGGGGGGGGGGGAGGGGGGGAAACAATTCATTAAAAATTCGATATGTTCTATAATATTGTTTTTTTTTCCATTTGAACAGCTGTTCAGTGGAAAAATAGTTATCCACATGGAGAGAACCTAAGTCTTGCATCATTCACAAAGATTGGTATGTGATCTGTATCAATCAGATAAAGGAAATATAGATCTGTCTAGCAAACAGGAAAAGTTTTTGTTATTCGTAACAATAGAGAAATTTTTATCTGAATCAGTCCAGAAACGGAAATATGTGTGACAGCAGGTGAAATCTTTAGACTGTGGCAGCCACACAAGGCAATGTTAAGTTCGATATTTAAGATAAGGAAGGTAAAATATACATCTATCATGTCAGTTACACAGAGGACTGATACATAATATATCAACCACCCAAAGGGTTAGTAAGATTCTCAATAGATTGGGTAAGTCAACTCATTAGGGAAAAAAATAGAAAAAAAAAACTGTATGAAAAACAAAAATCTCTACATGGGCGTATTTGCGATGATTTTTTGAACGTTTAAAGTCATAAGAAGAATGATCCGTTTGGACTTACAGCCAAAAGCCATATATATATATATATATATATATATATATATATATATATATATATATATATATATATATATATATCACAGCACTGAATCCTAAAATTCGCTGTCTATTTATAACAAACCCAAATATTTTACGGTGTTGAATCCTAAAAGTTGCTGTCTGTTGATAACAAAAGCCCAATATTTCACTGCATTGAATCCCTAAAATTCGCTGTCTGTTTATAACAAAAGCCTAATGTCTCAATGTACTTATTGTTAAAAAATCGCTGTCTGTTTATAACAAAAACCCATTTTCTCGCTTCACTAAAACCCTAAATTCCCTGTCTGTTAATAACAAAAGCCCAATTTCACGCTTCACTGGATTACAAAATTCGCTACCTGTTTATCACAAAAATTGGCTGTCGTAAGACTTTTCTTCTGATCTTCATGCAGCTAAAGATAATAAACTAAATACAACATAACTAATCGATTTAAATTAAGTTTTATATAGGATGATGAACACAGAGGGAAATGGAAATTCCCGCAGCATCTCATTAATTTGTGGTGAAGAATTATCAGTAACTGACAATGTACTGTGAAGCTATCTAGATCATATCATACATTCTTTACGTGAAATGAGGTGTAAGAATAAAGGGAGATAATAGCAAGCGTAAAGATAGAACGGAAAATCGCAATGATAGATAATACGAGAATCAAGATGCTTGGTCGAATTGTTCCTTTCATGCGAGCCAATTTTGCATAGCTTAGCTGTTTAGACTTGACCTGCCAGAAACCAATACCACACAATTTTTGCTGCTCAGTTTCCCCAGAGTGGAGTAGGAAGTCCGTGGGAAATGATCCGTTCAGGCGCTGTGTCTGATAAATTAGCTGAAGGACAGTCTGAGAAATGTTTCACAGAAGATGGCAGTCTGTGATAAATGATCAGTAGAGAGAAAGGGCAATATCTAAGTGATGATCAATTGGACAGGGCAGTCTCTGAGTATCTTTAGGGCAAGAGCAGTCTTTAAGAAATGATCTCTAGAGGGAGGGCAATTCCTGAATAATGATCCCCCGGACACGGCAGTCACTGAGAAATGATTTTAACGGAAAAGGAAGTTTTTGAAAAATGATCTTTAGACGAGAACAATATCTAAGAAATGATCTTTAGGTGTAGGGATTTGTTCACGGTTCACAAATTTACAGTCTTGTGATTCGCCGTAAATGCCGTCCTTGCGCCTGAGAGAAACTTTTATCCGTTAGTTTGAACTATTTTGCTTCCTGCACGAATACAATTTGACGTAAAATTTACGAAAAAATGAAAAAGTGAAAAGATAACTGCGATGAGTAGGATTTTTTTTTTTCCGTCACCGAGAATCAAATTGTGTAAATACATGTGTAAAAGCGGACGGTATTTTTTAAAGTTAATTTTTAATTTTTCCAATTGCAATATCAGAACTTTTACTTGAATATCAAAGATATTGGTGTCATCCAGTTATTTACTTTATACTTAATTCTTCCGAAAAACATCGTCCTTTCTATTTTCACATCCAAGCATTGCCGTTATTAACAACAAGCATAGTTGCCCGTTCAAATAAACAGGCTGGAGAAGCAATTTCATTGAAGAAAGCAAACTTCACAGAAAAACAGACTTTATCCTTTAGACCCACACATTCATATAGAGATGGGCTATCGGTTGGGTTTCCAATCAGACTTATGGCTGTGACATGTTTTACATTGGGCATGATCGAATGACTACCAAACTTTACGGAACTAGTAGCTGTCTAGATCTAAGCCATCATAAGGAACAAGCATGATTGCCCGTTCAAATACAGAGGTTGGGAAGTCAACTACATTGAGGAAATGTTAACTTCACAAAAATAAGACATATCCTCCAGAGTCATACAGCTGCAATGAAATAAGCAAACAACAATGAGAGGAAGACCACTAAAATAAAGAAAACCAAATGTTACAGAAATAACAGTTATGGCTTTTCTAGGACCATCCAACTACATTAAAGAAAAGCAAACGTTTCAAATATAACAAATACCTTTACAAATACAACAGATTACAGTTTGTGTTATATTTTAATATATAGAACCTTGAAAGATTGAAATTCTTCTCACTTTGTCATGAAGACATACTTCAAATGAAGGAGAGATCTCAAGCAAAATAATAATAAAAACTAAAATAATTTGAATGCAGTTTTTTAAGCAGTCCTTTTATCCGTTTATCTCTCCACGGAGATCACAATGCTTATGGCTCATTTCAGACACAATGTAGAGCTCGACCTGATGTGGTGAAAAGGTGCTCTCTAATGCGAAGTAAAAACATGCTACTGCTCAGATAATATTACAGAATTAAAAAATTAAAGTCCCGGATAACCCTTGACCTTTTTACAATTAATTGGGTTAGCCTGGAATGTTAAGGCTCATAATTTATAACTCTAAATCTGTTCATTGTTAAGGCTCATAATTTATAATTCTAAATCTGTTCATAACTGTATAACTCATGCAAGACAAATTAAGAGTAGAAAATTAACGACTTAAGTTGAATAGTTCAACGGTTTTTTGTTGGCAATTAGCGGATATGGTCGATATTTTAGATATAAAAAAATTTAGAAGTACGAGATGCGTGCTATAGGTGCAGAAGTGATGTTTACATTCGCAACCGCCCTAGTGGAAGAAAAGGCGAAGATGGCAGTTTTAATACTGATCAATCAAATCACGACTGCTTTCTCGTGCAGAACGACATGTTTTCCATGGCGCTGGAATAGGTAAAATTTCATTTAATTGTTATTTTCATTTTTCATTACATTGTAGTAAATAATATGTTTATATATTTAGAAAATAATAACAATTTGTTTTTAAAAATTCTAAAGTTGTAAAATGCTGAGAACAGTCTTTGAAATCTTATTTGATTCATCGTAACAAATTTAGCAAACATTTTTGATGCATTAATTACCATAAAAATATAACAAACTTTCAAGAGAATTTTTTAGACTAAATCCATAATTTTTCTTTAATTTTTTGCACCGTGAGGGACACTCATCTAGGCAAATCAAAACTCAAAATTTCACCGCTGTACCTTGAGAGGTTTTGAGGAGATTGCGGAGAAAGAAATCCAAACCATGTGAAAAGTGTGTCCGTCTAGATCCAGGCCATTGTTAGGACTAATATGACAGGTAGATCCAGGCCATTGATAGGACTAATATGTCAGGTAGATCCAGGCCATTGATAGGACTACTATGTCAGGTAGATCCAGACCATTGTTAGGACTACTATGTCAGGTAGATCCTGGCCATTGATAGGACTACTATGTCAGGTAGATCCAGGCCATTGTTAGGACTAATATGTCAGGTAGATCCAGGCCATTGATAGGACTAATATGTCAGGTAGATCCAGGCCATTGTTAGGACTAATATGTCAGGTAGATCCAGGCCATTGTTAGGACTACTATGTCAGGTAGATCCAGGCCATTGATAGGACTAATATGTCAGGTAGATCCAGGCCATTGTTAGGACTAATATGTCAGGTAGATCCAGGCCATTGATAGGACTACTATGTCAGGTAGATCCAGGCCATTGATAGGACTACTATGTCAGGTAGATCCAGGCCATTGATAGGACTACTATGTCAGGTAGATCCAGGCCATTGATAGGACTACTATGTCAGGTAGATCCAGGCCATTGATAGGACTACTATGTCTAGCGGAATTGTGGCTGTCTAGACCTGGACTTAAGCTGAGAATACCATCCCAGGCGGAATTTTGGCTGTCTAGACCTGGACTTAAGCTGAGAATATCATCCCAGGCGGAATTTTGGCTGTCTAGACCTAGACTTAAGCTGAGAATACCATCCCAGGCGGAATTCTGGCTGTCTAGACCTGGACTTAAGCTGAGAATACCATCCCAGGCGGAAGGTGGATCTGCTGAAACTCAGCCCGTTTTTAGGAAGTCCAAACCAGCTACTGAAGCTGTAGCTATAAGAGCATTTATGGTGGATGACCAGGCTATGTAAGATTTCCGTTGATGCGAGCAACTGTCACAATAGTGTCTATGATTGTCCCAGTAAGTGAATGAAAACTATTTTATTTCTTCACCAAAGTTATTTGTACTTAATTTTCCTCATTTATATATTGTTAAATAAATTATCCAGGAGTTGTTTTGGTTTTTTTTTTAAAGACCAAAAGATATGCTATAAAATATTAGATCTTCCCGCTGTGCCTCTTCCTTTACCAGAAAACTTTATCATTAAGAAAAGTATCATGTCTCAATCTACGGTATTAGAAGTATGATATAAGCAATACAGTGTGTCTACTGCAATGCAGCCGGAGACAGTCCAGGAGCAATACCGGGTGCCTACTGCATTGCAGCCAGGAGCAGTGCATGAGCAATACAGGGTGCCTACTGCATTGCTGCCGCGAGCAGTGCATGAGCAATACAGGGTGCCTACGACAATGCAGCCGGGAGCAGTGCATGAGCAATACAGGTTGCCTACTGCTTTGCAGCCGGGAGCAGTCCAGGAGCAATACAGGTTGCCTACTGCAATGCAGCCGGGAGCAGTGCATGAGCAATACAGGGTGCCTTCGGCAATGCAGCCGGGAGCAGTGCATGATCAATACAGGGTGCCTACTGCAATGCAGCCGGGAGCAGTGCATGAGCAATACAGGGTGCCTACTGCAATGCAGCCGGGAGCAGTGCATGAGCAATACAGGGTGCCTACTGCATTGCAGCCGGGAGCAGTGCATGAGCAATACAGGGTGCCTACTGCATTGCAGCCGGGAGCAGTGCATGAGCAATACAGGGTGCCTACTGCATTGCAGCCGCGAGCAGTGCATGAGCAATACAAGGTGCCTACTGCAATGCAGCCGCGAGCAGTGCATGAGCAATACAGGGTGCCTACCACATTGCAGCCGGGAGCAGTGCATGAGCAATACAGGGTGCCTACCGCATTGCAGCCGGGAGCAGTGCATGAGCAATACAGGGTGCCTACCGCATTGCAGCCGGGAGCAGTGCATGAGCAATACAGGGTGCCTACCGCATTACAGCCGGGAGCAGTGCATGAGCAATACAGGGTGCCTACTGCAATGCAGCCGGGAGCAGTGCATGAGCAATACAGGGTGCCTACTGCATTGCAGCCGGGAGCAGTGCATGAGCAATACAGGGTGCCTACTGCAATGCAGCTGGGAGCAGTCCAGGAGCAATACAGGGTGCCTACCGCATTGCAGCCGGGAGCAGTGCATGAGCAATACAGGGTGCCTACCGCATTGCAGCCGGGAGCAGTGCATGAGCAATACAGGGTGCCTACTGCATTGCAGCCAGGAGCAGTGCATGAGCAATACAGGGTGCCTACTGCATTGCTGCCGCGAGCAGTGCATGAGCAATACAGGGTGCCTACGACAATGCAGCCGGGAGCAGTGCATGAGCAATACAGGTTGCCTACTGCTTTGCAGCCGGGAGCAGTCCAGGAGCAATACAGGTTGCCTACTGCAATGCAGCCGGGAGCAGTGCATGAGCAATACAGGGTGCCTTCGGCAATGCAGCCGGGAGCAGTGCATGATCAATACAGGGTGCCTACTGCAATGCAGCCGGGAGCAGTGCATGAGCAATACAGGGTGCCTACTGCAATGCAGCCGGGAGCAGTGCATGAGCAATACAGGGTGCCTACTGCATTGCAGCCGGGAGCAGTGCATGAGCAATACAGGGTGCCTACTGCATTGCAGCCGGGAGCAGTGCATGAGCAATACAGGGTGCCTACTGCAATGCAGCCGGGAGCAGTGCATGAGCAATACAGGGTGCCTACTGCAATGCAGCCGGGAGCAGTGCATGAGCAATACAGGGTGCCTACTGCAATGCAGCCGGGAGCAGTGCATGAGCAATACAGGGTGCCTACGGCAATGCAGCCGGGAGCAGTGCATGAGCAATACAGGGTGCCTACTGCATTGCAGCCGGGAGCAGTGCATGAGCAATACAGGGTGCCTACTGCAATGCAGCCGGGAGCAGTGCATGGGCAGTGCATGAACAATACAGGGTGCCTACTGCAATGCAGCCGGGAGCAGTGCATGAGCAATACAGGGTGCCTACCGCATTGCAGCTGGGAGCAGTGCATGAACAATACAGGGTGCCTACTGCAATGCAGCTGGGAGCAGTCCAGGAGCAATACAGGGTGCCTACCGCATTGCAGCCGGGAGCAGTGCATGAGCAATACAGGGTGCCTACTGCATTGCAGCCGGGAGCAGTGCATGAGCAATACAGGGTGCCTACTGCAATGCAGCCGGGAGCAGTGCATGGGCAGTGCATGAACAATACAGGGTGCCTACTGCAATGCAGCCGGGAGCAGTGCATGAGCAATACAGGGTGCCTACTGCAATGCAGCTGGGAGCAGTACATGAGCAATACAGGGTGCCTACTGCAATGCAGCCGGGAGCAGTGCATGAGCAATACAGGGTGCCTACTGCAATGCAGCCGGGAGCAGTGCATGAGCAATACAGGGTGCCTACTGCAATGCAGCCGGGAGCAGTGCATGAGCAATACATTGCGCATATTGCAATGCAGCCGGGAGCAGGATAGAAGAATTTACACTAAGACTATATGATGAGGCAGATTGCATTATTTGATTTACGAAAAGAGGGGCATGAGTTGAATCATATAATCATATTCATGGTCTTGATTTCCGTGTCCTTGTTTTGCATACCTTTTGCTGTTTCATTGTTTTGAACAATTGTGCTTCTGATACGAGGTAGGACACAAGAAAATTATATTGTTATATGCAGTTTTTTGTACCTTTGTTACATTATGTCCTGAAATCAATCCATTATTCTCTGACCTTTCAGATATTAATGCATGTATGTATGTCCTGAAATCAATCCATTATTCTCTGACCTTTCAGATATTAATGCATGTATGTATGTCCTGAAATCAATCCGTTATTCTCTGACCTTTCAGATATTAATGCATGTATGTATGTCCTGAAATCAATCCATTATTCTCTGTCCTTTCTGCTATTTCTACCTAAATAAATGTATGTAAGTATGGAATTAATTCATTATTCTCTATCCTCTCTGCTATTCCTACCTAAATACATGTATGTCCTGAATTTAACTCATTATTCTCTGCCATTTCAGCTATTACTAGCTCAATACATGTATGTATGTCCTGAAATTAATTCCTTATTATCTGTCCTTTCAGCTATTACTACCTTAATACATGTATGTATCCTGAAATTAAATCATTATTCTCCTATCCATTCAGCCTTTGTTACATTTTCATACTCTGAAAGTATTTCATTATTCTCCTATCCTGAAAGTAAATCCTTAATCTTCGATCCTTTTTTCGTCCAGACCGCGAAGAGGACTTGTCGCCTCCGCAGGAGAGACAGAGGGCAGACGAGCTGGGATACCTATCCGATCTGACCTCCAAAGTTACTTATGTTGATGCGCCAGTTGTGCCAAATGATGAATCAGGCAACGAGTTGCCAACTAGGGAAAGGGAGTCCAGCGTTCTGCTCCAACCTGAGAGAAGCGGAGATAAAGCAGAAGAGCAGAGACACGTCTTAGTAAAAAGATTTAACGAATTTGTGGGTAAGAGGGCCAAAACCTCTGCAGAGCGAGAATGGAGACATGGGGCAGAAGATGAGTTACCTTTTGGCGTCATTGGTAGCATGCTGGGGTTCAATGGCCTTCATGAAGCTGCAAATAACATGAACTTGGTGAGCCGTCAAGAGAAAAATCTCGATCAAGTCAAATCTGGAGCTGAAGGACGAAAGAGGCCTGTGACACTGAGACAATCAGATGGGAAACTTTTGAAAAACTATGATATGTTCGGTGACATGTTGAAGGGCAGGTCGCATTGGATGGAAAGCAATGCTGTTCCGTTTGGTACAGACACTTGGTATGGGACAAGCAGCAACGTAAATGCATCCCCTATTTTGCATTCAGCGATGAACACAAAGAAATATGCCGAGTTTCTAGGAAAGCGTCCACTACCGGCATATCACAAAAGGTGGGTAGATTTCCCAGGGATGCGTCCAGCAGTACCAGCCATCAAGAGATACGCCGAGTTCTTGGGAAAACGTTCAGTAGCAACAGCACGTGGCGCTCTGGTAGCCTCTTTGGAGAAGGAAATTTTGCAAGACTGGCTGAGTCAGGTCCTAGCGCTCCACTCTTAAGATTTCATGGGCTTAGTTCAGTAACGAAAATTGGGGTTGTGAGGTTTCCAAAATATGGGTATCAAAACGGAAGAGTTTCATCTTGTTAGAAATTATTTATTGAAATCAATTAGCGTTAGTAGCTTTATTGCTAATTATTGGACTTATTAAAGTTATTCCTCGGGGCACATGATTGACTCGTTCTGTTGAAGGATGCACGCCTCATTTTACCCATGAGAAAAAGTTTTGCTCTAAACTCTACTATACGTCTTCGTTTATACGTTTAATAGATTTATTTCTCTATAATTCTTACTTTTAACAAAACCAGAATATTGAAACTTTCTTTCATTATTATTTCTTAAGATGGACTTCAACTTAAGCGTAACCATGTAGAGTAAATGTAAGAGAGAGACAGAGGCGGAAAGAAGAAAAGGGAGGGGAAAGGTTGAAGAGAGAGACAGAAATTGGACAAACAGAAAGACAAAATAAGAACAAGAGAAATATTCCATAGCTCTTTTGACTGCATCCTTGGAATAAATTAATAATCTACAGGGTTTGTGATCTGTCAAAAATGGACTTTAACTGTGTAGACAGTTAAACAACATGGCCTTTTTAAAATACATTACCACTAAGTGTATCAGTTACCTGTAGATTTTTTGCTTGTCACGGTTAAGGGCCGTGCAAACTCAGGCAAGTGACAGAATTTCTGAAGGTTAGTATCAGCTGAAGAATCTCTGAATTAAATAGAAGAAATAGTAATAGGGTGACGGTTAAAGGGACACTCTGCCCAAGCCAAGGGTAATCATCTTGGCTACAGAGTACAGTTATCATTTTAGATACCGTAGCTCAAACTCGGCACAAGGAAGTCGCAGGTTATCAATGCCAACTGAAGGATTTTAACAAGAAAAGAGTTTTAGGAGGCAGGAGGTACACAGATCTTTTTTTTAACCAATGGAAACATTTAATTTACTGTGCTTCTCTACAGTTCTCAAATCCCAGCAGTTTCCTGGATTTTCCTTTCTCTGAAAAAATAGTGACTGCTAGAAAACTGTCTAAAATTTGAAGGCTGTGATTTTGATTTCTTGTTTTTTACTTTAGTTTTGTTTTTAATTTAATTATTGGTTTGTTTGTTTGTTGTTGATAGTTAATAGTTAACCCCTCAAGGATACTAACTGACTAATGTGCATTAATTTGTTGTTATTCAGGTACATAATTATATAAGAAGAGATGAACAGTGTTTTTTCACTGTCTTTACAGAAATGTAGGAACAGATTTACATTATTTTAATCTATACATTATATTAGAAATAAAATTGAACTATGAAGCAAAATAGATTTTTGTCTCAAGTTTTTTTTATTGTTGTTGTTGTTTTTATTACAGTGCAATGAACATTGCTGTGATTATGCATTATAAGTGCTGCCATCGCTTTAAATTTAATTCCTATTGTTTTTCTTCATTACTGAGTACAGTTTGAGCAGTGATTAAGAAAAAAAAGCAGATCAAAACATAAATACAATAGTTTGTTTCACATATCTAACCAAGCATTTCTAGATTACCTTGGCTCGTCAAATTTGACATAAAGTTGTGAATTGCCTTAAAGATAAAAGTGGCAATATTATTATAAATCAATAAAATGTCTGACTTAACACAAAAATATTTTTCGTGATCAATATCTGAGTCTATGTTCAACTTCCAAATCTCTTAAAAATGTGGAATTGATTTAAAAATCATGGCGCAGTTTGTTTTTTTTTACTCATGAGAAAGGTTTGAAACTTGCAAGGAGAGTAAGGTTAGACATAATAAGATGCATCATGTTCCAGCACCAATGAAACAAATGGGTTATGATATGGACTAGTATGTCTACAGATCACAGGGCCTCTCTGTTTGAAGGACATACCTGATACGGCAGCAGCAGAGACAAAGGGTTAAGTTACCTCTTATTAATTTTTTTTTTCAATCTTAATATATATGTCTTTGGGTTGAATAACAATAACTTTTCACCATTTTTTTCCAACAGTCCTCTGTTTACTCCCAGCATAGACCCCTAGGAGGAAGTGAAAGTTTCATATCAAATATTACATCAGAACAAGGCTGAAAGATTTTTAAGTGTAAAAAAAAAAACCTTCTCTTTCAATTTCACTGAAGTTTAGTGAATGTACCATTTATTATATCTATCAATATCGCTAACTGCAGTCTCCATCATCCTGACTTTCATTCGAATGTTGATAAATTTCACAAAACTATAGGATTCTTTGAAATTTAATAAACTTTATAGTACAATCCGAAAATAAAAACAGAAAGCAAATTGATTCATTCAGGCGGTACTATTTCTTATTTCTTTAATACAGTGAAAATAATAATATTTATTTTGATCTTGAAACAGAAATGCATAATTGTCCCTTTTTTTTTTCCTCAAGAATAGCCAGGTGTTTAAAACGGTGCCAGATTTTACAGTCAAATTGAAATGTCTTCACAAAAATCTGAAGCTGCACAAAGCACACATAAATCAAGCATCAACACATTCATGCTAGGGAGAAAAAAAGTTTGTTGCTCAATAACAGTTTGCTGCTCTTCCTTTATCCTTGAACATGGTTGATTTTCAAACCTGTGCATTTTTTTTTCCTTATTTTTATGATGGTAAAACCTGCATGAAAGTACCACAATTACTTCTGTGGGGTAATATATTAGCATCATTAGAATGCTTTGAGATAAATGAAAAAAAATAAACAGGAAAAAACAAATTTGAAATCCTGCTTTTCAGGATGAAAATTTTACCATTCCAACTTGAAGGAACTGTTGCAGGTAAAAAAAAAAAGTCTAGTTACTTTGATTTACAACAGACAAATTTTTATTGAGTATAAATATTATACTTCCTGAAAACATGGAAACAAAACGTCATCCCATGTTCAGTTTAAGAAGATAAAAACAAAATATCATCTCACATACATTCTAAAAAGATGGCAAAAAAAAAGATCATTGCACATTCTGTAAAAAAAGATTTTTAAAAAATGCATAAATCACCTGCTTGTATGAAATTGATCGATCTTTTTGAATTTCAATGCAAGCTCCAGTAATTTAAAAAAATTAGGCAGAACTTCAGATAACAAAAAAAAACGAACTTCAAAAAATTAACATTTTTGCTTATTTAGCAAACAAAATTTAGATTGTCTTGGGAATTCATAATCCACTTTGTACAAATCCAAATGTACAATGAATTCAATTGATCAGAATTGAATACAAAGAAAAGCTCGCTCAGACATTTCTCTTCGCATATTTTGTTTCTCATTTCAACTTAAGCTGACAAGTAACATCAAGCAAACTAGTAAGGCTACAGAATGGAGTGAGCGGTTTGCAGCTGTGCAAAGGACAAAAGGTGAAGGTGACACACATGAAATTTATAATTATATACAAGGATAAAAGGTAAATATTATAAATATATACAACTTGTCACAGTAAAGCACATCTATAAATGTTCTATTCCTACAATACTTGACATCGTAGAAATAAAATCATTATACGACAGCTGCTCAAGTATGTACTGAAAGCTCCATCAGAGAGTTTGTAGGAATGATAATAAAGTTTGGAGAAGTGTGAAGTTTATAGGAATAATAAAGAAGTTTGGAGGAGAGATGTAAAATTTATAGGAGAGTTGATGAAATTTGGATGACAGATGGTTAATTTTGAATGATAATGCAGTTTGAAGGAGAGATGGCGGTATTTGGAGGAGAGGTAGGGAAGTTAGGGGGAGAGATGTGAAGTTTTCATTTCACAACAATTGTGAAAATCTTTTCACATATTGCAGTCTAGCATTACAAATACTTCACGATGTGAAGTAGAAGGATGAAGGACTATCAAAACTCAGAGGGGCCTTCTGACTTTGGAAAAAAAATTCCTAAACTTTTCTAACACCCTAACTACGCGACTGAAAAACATAACTATTCTCAAAATTATGCAGAGAACGAAAGAAAATAAAGGTTAATGTAAGGTATCAATGTATACATATATAGACGAAAATAAAAAAGCAACATTATGAGCTCTGTTTAAATGAATTTTTTTACCCATAGATAAACAGTCCTTACCACATCTAGTTGTCTCTAAATTATAAAGTTGGGGAAAACTAATAATCCTTCTTTATCAGTTACTTAAATAAAAAACTACATAAAAAACAATAAGAATACGAATTTAGGATAAACATAAAGGGGAGAAACTGATTGTTTCTCAACTTTGTGAGAGAAAAATTCAAATTCTTCTTGTAGAGCAAGGTCCAGACTTTGAAACACCTTCATCAAATGATGGATTTAACCATCAAGTTCTTCATCTCCTTTGCTTATGACAATATCTAGGCCTAAAAAAAACCATTTTCACTAAATTTTACACCTTTTTCCTCATCAATAGTGCCATTTCTTTCCTTTATAGACGTTCCTAGACCCTGTCTTTTCTTCAACTAAATAAGATAATTTAGGGAGATGAGGGCCTCTTTAAAAAGTTATTACTGAAGAACCATATAATAAAACTAAAACTAGCAAGCTGTAAACAATGCTAGAACTTTGAAAACTCTTTCGCATATGTGTACAGCTTAGTTCACAAACACCATTTAATGGTTAAGAGGAGCATAATGTACATGAGGGTGTTGCAATGATGCATGTCTTAATTTTTATAGGATAAGTTCTGGACTTTTTGGCAAGTATCCTGAATCATAATAAAATACGGACTTCTTTAAAACATCCAGATATTCCAATTTAACCGGAAATTTGGCATCTCTGAAAACTACAGCTCAGACACAATCCTAAAGTGAAAGCTTCTTATTGTGATTATATTAAATAAAAAAAACAAAACAAAAAAAAAGATAAAGACTGAATTTTCTTTCAGGTATGTATTCATCAATTAGTTCTTAGAAATTTTCAGAAACTTAGCAATCAAACATATGTGATATCTGACATAAGTAAAAATAATAAAATAATATATTTATAAACAGTGAAAATAAAATCTTCAGGGCATTTTGCAGAAGAACCTCATGGCAAAATTAAAAAGAAAAAATGTTTTTGACAAAAATGGCAATACATGTATATTTCAACTATGAAAACCGGAATGTGAAACGGGGTAAAATGGTTTTCTGCCTAGATATGTCTTCATGAAAATTAGACAAACATCTCACAAATCTGACTGTCAAATGGACATAACAGCAAGAGCAAGAAATACAAATCAATTAATTTGTGACAGCTGTGATCTTGAAGCACCAGATCCACTCACATGGCATTTTGTTGATTGGAATCACTGGCACCCGGATATCAATTCCCTTAGGTTTGTGTGTCGTATAATTGAGATTGCCACTGAAACCAAGGAGAGTAACGACTGTTGAAGGCGAGGCTTGAGGCACAGCCAGGGAGAGGGTACCCGATCCTGGCCAATCAAAAGTGAAGGCATAGACAGTCACACCAGCCCCAGACGAGTTTTTCTTCATTGTATACCTGGTCCAAAGAGATTTTAGAAATAAAGTAGTCAAACTATCACAGAGGCTGTGACAGACAAAGGTTGACCTAAGGAGTTCTTCTTCATTGTATACCAGGTACAAAGAGATTAGAGAAATAAGACAGTTAAACAACCACAGAGGTTGGGACAGAAAAAGGTAGACCTAAGAATCTTAAGATGTATATGAGTTATATCTCCGTTTGTGATTGATTTTTCTATACTGGTAACAACAGTGTGTACATAGTTTGATAACCTGATAGGATAACATACCAAAAATCAATGATAGTATGCCAGAAATAAGTATGTAGCTCAGTTTTTGGTATATTTTCATTATATATGTGTATTTTGGCTTTCCATGTAATGTATAATGATAACCAAAAGAGAATCAAGTGTCCTGGTCACATGAAGTTTATCTTCTTTGTATTATTGCTGATGGTGACAATGTGTACACATGCGCACAACCTTATGTTATTTTTATATCTAATATTCTCGCATCATTTTATTATTTCTTTTTTGGGGGGGCAGATCATCAAAACAACCTGTAGAAATATATCTTCCACTATTATTTTACTGTTACATTAATGATCAAGATTGTCAGGAGAATGTTTCCTCCACAGTCCACCTCCTTGATATTGCTTTGACATCAGAGATCAAAACATCATAAGAAAACTTGCTCTGGATCCCCAATGAATCTTGTATACATATTGTTAATTCTTAGTTAATGGTACGCTAGTTTCCAGATTTCAAACACATTTTATTGAAAACTACCATTTTTTGTGATTTTTCCACTTTGCAATTTGGCCTTTTTAAATCAAAACAATTTTTTCCCTTAACTTCATACTTTTTTTTACCAAGATCTATATCTGGTACTAAACAAAGTTGAAAAAACTGTTTTACACCATTATAATGGTGATTAAATTTTTTAAAAGTCTAGCATTATAATGCGGGACTCTCTCTTTTCAAAAAGACTACAATAGAGCCGGATAGTTGAACTTTTTTTTTTCAAACAAAACTGCAGTCTCACAGCATTATGTTCACACTTATGTTCCACAGATGCCAATATTTTTAAAAAAATCAACAGCAGTATCCATGTCCCGCTAATTGGATGCTTGTTTGTTAACTGAACCCAATTGTTATTTCCAAGTAGTCTAGCACAAGATATACTTTATCTGCTCTTGACTCATGCCACATAGCCTAAACACATGCATTGAAATCAGTAGCAAATAACATTTAAGAAAACATGATAGGTACTTCTTAAAGGAATTCACCTCCAAATTTTGGAAGTGAATCTTGTTCCTCTGTGCCAATGCAAATATGAGAAGAGGTAGCTAGACTGGGTGTTTATAGCAGGGATGCAATCGCTATATTTCCCCGCCTGATCCATCAAAACATTAAAAATAAATTCACAGGTGGTATTAATTGGCTTCTCCTCCCAACCCATTTTCAATGCCTAATTTTTGTTCTATGTCTGTGTTGTTTATATCTAAAGCTACAGTCATTAAATTACATGTACACAGGTCTCCAAGATATGCAAGAAGAGTAACTTACAAGGGGTCCATATAGCAAACCTTGCAAGACTGAATTTAAACGCCTGTAACTATTTGATTTCTCAACCTATAGCATAATTAACACTATCAATGTGTAGCTCTGCTATTGAGCGCATCCAACAAAAAAAGAAGCACATTACACACTTTTGTTCATGCATCATCGCCCAACTTATATGAGTTTGCATGCAGTAGGGTTTTCAGCAGAAATGAAAAGTTTTAAAACTACCCCTCTTTTCAAAAGCTAATGACTCCCATATAAATTGCAATACAAAAATTCTTTTACAAATATAGAAAATGCACATCTTGAATTAGTAGTGGCATAGATATTGTACAAATAAAACAGATAAAAAAGTGATGCCCATATGAAAATGTCCAATAAATGCAAGACCACATTGATGGCCTCCAAAATTATGGGTAGTCCTGAGCAAGTTAATTGAGACATATTGGACTCTATTCGATAGACCCACACTCTACTTTGCTTTAAGTCCAGGCTTAGACACATTTTCTAAACAATCGCTAAACAAAACTCCATAAGCACCTTACATTTAAATGTATACTCGTGTATCGCTTGAAAAACTACACTATCAAAACCGAAGGGTTGCATGGTGAGCCAATACAATATTCCACTTTGAAAGCAATGCTCTATCAACAGCCCCTGCTAGGACCAGAAAATCTGACAAAATGATCGTTTTCTTCTTACCATACGCCTGGTGTGAGCGTGTCATTTTGAAAGGTCCATGGTTTTGAGCTGTAGATGCCTTCTCCATTCACTTTGAGCCAGGCACCCATCTGGTGCAGCCTTTCCGCATAGATGGGAGCAATGTGACCATGGCTTGGAGGACCAACATTCATCAGCATGTTACCACCACAGCTAAGATGAACAGAAGCAGAAGTGAAGGGAATCAGGTAAGATTAAGGAAGTTTAAAATTTACTGATTACGCACAGTGAGTTTACAGGGAATGATTGACATGGGAGTGGGCATAAAGGAAAACCCTTTTAAGTATAAATCTCCCTAATAGTACTGATGAGAGAACAAGAGAGGAAAATAATCAGAAAAGATTGAATGATTTCACATCAAATTGTGAAGAAAAGAAAAAAGAAGAAAAATGATCAATTACTTCTTCACCTCCCCCCACCCCCTTATTCCCTATCCCTCCTCTTTTGTTTCATGGGGGTTTTGTTTTCACTAGAATAATACCTTTGATCTTTGGCTCCATCTAAATGCTGTTTATTTTCAATATGTTAATATTTTGTTTTATCTTTGGCTCTGTCCACATGTGATTTTTTTTTAACTGTCATAATATCTTGGTCTTGTTCATGTACAATTTATATTGAGAATGATATCTTGTTTGATCCTGGGTCCTGTTCATGTACAATTTATATTGAGAATGATATCTTGTTTGATCCTTGGTCCTGTTCATGTACAATTTATATTGAGAATGATATCTTGTTTGATCCTTGGTCTTGTTCATGTACAATTTATATTGAGAATGATATCTTGTTTGATCCTGGGTCTTGTTCATGTACAATTTATATTGAGAATGATATCTTGTTTGATCCTTGGTCTTGTTCATGAACAATTTATATTGAGAATGATATCTTGTTTGATCCTTGGTCCTGTTCATGTACAATTTATATTGAGAATGATATCTTGTTTGATCCTTGGTCCTGTTCATGTACAATTTATATTGAGAATGATATCTTGTTTGATCCTTGGTCCTGTTCATGTACAATTTATATTGAGAATGATATCTTGTTTGATCCTTGGTCCTGTTCATGTGCAATTTATATTGAGAATGATATCTTGTTTGATCCTTGGTCCTGTTCATGTACAATTTATATTGAGAATGATATCTTGTTTGATCCTTGGTCTTGTTCATGTACAATTTATATCGAAAATGATGTCTTGTTTGATTCTTGCCATTGTCACTGATAATTTCATTACCCTGCAATTTAATAATCTATAATGCTCTTGGGTCTTTTTTCTAAATTTGAAAGATTGAAATAGTTTTTGGTCTCTTTAATTTAGATTGTTTAAAAGGATCAACATTGAGTTCCCATTTCCCATTGAGTTCCCATTTCCCCAAACCTTGGCAGCTGGTTGTATAATATGTTTCCAGCTGCTTCCTCAATGTTCACAGGTGGAGGAAACTCTTACCTGACAGTAATAACAAACGTTTGGAGCAACTCTTCAATGGAGAGATAGTCCTCTAGTTTTGCATTGCGGCGGAAACCCCAGGAGTATTTGTCAATAGTCATCGCGTTGACCCATTTGTGCTTCTGAAGAACGCCTGGGTTATGATCAAACGAATAAATTAGTTTCAGATCATCATGGTTAAAGATCTTCACATGTGAAATGCTTTTAAAAATAAAGTCAAAGAAAAAATAAAATTTATGATTTCCTCCGATTATCCCAAAAGTTTTCATTGCTTTAAATAAAACCAAAAAATATACAAAAATTTCAAGCTACACAGTTTGATTCCCAAACAAATGCTTTCTTTAGGGAAAAAGAAAGACTGCTACCACTAAAGATGGCTCTAAACCATTAAGTCTTTCTCATAGATCTTACAACATGCTAATCAGATTGAGTCTTTATAATATCATCTGTCATCTTCTCTTCCAAAGCTATAAAATAACAGGATCCATCTCTTCACTAGCGGAATACAGCAGCGGTTTGTGGAAATGAAAACATTGACACCTGATAAGCCTAGTTGCCACAAGACAATGAGGCAGAAAACATATACCGCCTTAAGTCAAACGACTCAAACCAGTTTGGTACAGCTTGGCTTGACTTATGCTATGTAACTGGAGGCTAACTTGTAGTCCTGACATAAGACAATAAAAAAAAACATGAGAGGTATCATTAGATGCACATTAGCTGCTTGTGCCACCTACCATCAGAATTTTACCTGCACAAAATGGCTACACTATAGAATCCAAGTATGATCACCCTCTCCAAGTTCTATCTTCTTGCTTGCATGTTGGTGTAATTTACACATCCCAATAAATTCAAGTATCGATGACATAAAGTCGGATGTAAGAACAGATTATCACTTATAAGGCTTAGAGAAGATTCTGATAGAAATAAACCCTCTAGTTAACCACTTGACAGCAAGGCAGCAGGACAAGTCTTACGGTATATGTACCTACCTAAAAGTTTGATTGATTACACAGAGATCATAGGGAAATAACTGACAAATACAATTTGTGTTGATAGATAAATTATTTCCCTTGACAAAGGTCAAAAATTAAATTGTTTTTTTTTTTTCGTTTTTTGTTGTTTTTTTTTTTATCTCATTTTCATTATAACCACAAATTTTATTCATCTCAGCAGTCAAGATGTTAAGGTAGAGCAAGGCAAAAGTATAAAAAAAACACACAGTTTCTATAAAATAGTTTGGATTAGTCTCCTTAAAGATCCATCCCACTGATATTCATGAGAAAAGTTAGATCTTTATCAATGGAAATCATATTTGGACTTTGATTGGTTATTTTTCATAATATTTATAATGCTAAATTGTAGCTAACGCAGTTAAAAAGGTTCAGTGTAGAACCTATAATTATAATTGAGCTAACACTATTCAGCTCAACCCAAGAAAGTAAGAAATTGATTCAAATGGATGCTCATGAAAAATAAATATTGATAAATCCTGGAAAAAAAATAAGGAACACATAAACATTGAATTGGACAACAAGTTCAACTAAAGGCATCTAAATGTCTGAGCAAAACTAAAGGTTCTCCTGCCCTCCCCAATTTTTTTTTTTTCCTTGAGATTTTTTGAAGCAATACAAAGTAAAATCTTGCATTCAGGTTGGCTATGGTTACAGCTTTGTAGAGTGCATTAGGGGAAGATTTTAGTATGAAAGTAATGTCTTGCCAGGAAATTACAGGTGTCAAACTAACCTGGGTTGTATCTGTCCCCGCATGTGAACACTCCTCCATGGTTACAACTGATTCCTTTGCCCCATCTGTCATTGACCACAACTGTGTCTTTCACAGGGCTGGAGAAGGTTTGTTTACAATACAATGTATGAGAATTAAATAAATAAAACTTCGAATCTGTTTCATATTTAGTAACGAAAATATATCAGTTTAGATACTGAATACTTAAGGACTAAAGTTATGTTTGTCAAAAAACTTAAAAGCAACAAGTAATTAACTTTTTAAAAATTCGACCTTTGGATGGAACTAGGTTTACATTCAAAAAACATGGAAACTTATCTTATGATTCTGAAACAGAAATTATCAACCATAATATTCATCACAGGTACATAGACCAGAAGCAAATGTTTCTTTATCACAGATTTAGATAACAATGTGCCATTGAACCTGTCATTGTAGAGCCATGCCAAATATTCCTTTGAACGCCAGTAGGTGTCGTTTGCCTCCCAATCTCCATCAGACCATACCACCTCAGGCTTGTACTTGTTCACTATTTCATACAGTTCTGGTAGGGTTTTTTTCTGATGGATTTAGATAAAGATTTACTCAAGTGAGTAAAGATTCACTGGAAAATAACATGTCTCACAGCATTCTTCCAACCGGAAAACTTCAATAGTGTTACATAAATAGCTTTTTAATCTATGTGTAGTGATCCAGACATACTGAAATAACCAAAGGTTAGTCCTATTACAAAAAAACTCTCACCCATAACCAAGTTTTAGCCTTATTACAAGTTTTCGCCAACAAGCGAAACTGAGAACAAAAAGGAGAGCTTTTTAAAAGTTTGACGCAATAGAATCTCAAATTATCAAGGCACAATAAGATAACAATGAAATTAGCATTGACATAAATCTGGGTAGTGCAGTATTTACATTGACAAAATCTTGAGTCTTGAAGCCTGTTTTTTTGTCTGCAAGATACAAGGGATGGAACCACTCATACATCGAATGATACAAGCCAAACCTTAGGCTCTTCTTCGCTCGTGTTGCATTCATTAGCTCCCCTGAAACATGCAAGGCTTCTAGTTAGATTGTATTTTAAGGTGTATTCATCATAAGTTTTCCTAGACATATTAAAGTATTCATTAAGTTATCTTGAATCATGGTTACAATGTGGACAAGATCCATTAATTTGAAAAGAATCCGTTATGTTTGAACTTCTGATCTATCGACAAGTTGGGATTGATGGTATATTAATTGCATGACAAATCCAACTATTTGATAAATTATTAATTATCTTAGAACTAAGAAAGTGTGTTCTGGTTGAATGGCACTCTTCATACAATGAGATCTATGAGGATTCTACAACACTCAGTCAAACTGCCTCGCTATATCTTATATTCACATTGAATAACTAAAGTACTTTTAATTTCTTTTATGAAAAGAAAAAAAAGTAGTCTGGGTCTGGTTTTTTTTTTTTCAATTTGGGGTATATTCATTTGACGAGACCTGTGTTCTGATATTGCATAACAAATTTAACTATATGGAAAGTCATTGTTTTAGTAAGTATAAAAAAAATTACATAAATTTGTGAGACAAAAATAAAAGGGAACCTCAGAAAGTCAATGAAAAAAAAACAAGTCATTAGTCACTGCTTGTATGTCTTGAACTCTCTTATGTCTTTACCAACAATGTCCCTGTTTGGTCCAACGTCTACAGAATTCCAACTAAAGGAGTACTTGGAAGGCCAGTTGGTGTAACCCTCATGATGTTTGCTCACAAAAACAATGTATCTGCAATAAGCATGGATGATGGAGAAAAGTTAATTAATGCATAAAATTTACTTGAGTAATCATCATATCAAAAATACTGTGCTAATATTTATAATGGTTCCATTCATGGTGTTAATCTATTTTCCTCTCAACTTTTATACCCTGAAATTTAAGAGAACATTTTTTTAAAAAAAGGAAAGACATAGAGAAAGAGAGTTGCAGAATGAGGGAAAGAAATGGAAGACAGGTGAGTTGTTGAGAGAGAGAGGAAAATAAAGTCTGAGGGACAGTCAGGAGGGTGAAAGAAAGAAAATGAGAGAGTGAGAGAGTATATACCAATCAATCAATCAGGTGCCTTGCTCTTCAGTGTAGGCAATCATGACCTTTAACACATCACCATCCAGATTCACTTTTAGAGCATCGTTCACTCATCCTAAATTTAGCCACTTCATTAGTTCATGCAATATCTTTTCAAGCTGTTTCCCCCCATGCTGCGTTTTCCTTCAATCATACCTGTTGTCACAAGATTTTCGCATCACATGACTAAAAAAGGTTACCTGGCATGCACGTATACATATATCTTATTTATGAGTGACCTTGTGGCAGCCTCTGAGAATAGCAGTTTATTGTAGTACTAAAATCTAAATGCATATAGAGAAATCATTTCTTTGATGCAAATAAAATAGAGAACAATTATGTCTAAATACATTATTCCAATGCAATAAATAAGATACATCTCTCTAGTCATTTATTGTCAGATTCTATTGTTGTATGCACCATAATCTCAGTAATCAAGTAAAATGTCTAAATTCTCTTCTAAAGTTCACGCAAACTAGCAAAATAATAAAAAATGTTTTGTATTTCTTTTAATATATTTCTTTTATTATTCTCTAAAACATAATTTTTAAAAAAGCCTACTTAGCTCCTGAATCCTCAAAAGCTTCTGTCCATTGCGCGGGATTGAAAAATTCTGCATTGAATTCTTTTGCAAAGTCTGCATAGGTGAAGTCTGGCTTGTAATTCTTTGTCATGAAATCAATTACTGCAGGAGTTGCTTGGCCCTTCCAGTTCCACCAAAACCATTCCGAGGAAAAGCTTGGTACAGAAAAAACACCCCAATGTATAAATATTCCCAGTTTGGCTTCGTCATACCAACTTGGAATGGGGCGAGCATCGAGAGAAGCCCATGTTGGTTGATAACGAACACATTTTACGTTTATCATTTGCAGAGTTAAACAGAGGAGTGCGAAAAATGCATTCCTGATCCGTGCCATGATGATAGATCTATAAAACTTCGGCTTAAAATATGGGAATCTAGATCAGATCAGATTTAGGATTTAAAATATTTATCGATTTGGAGGTGCTGAGATTTGACAGAGGTTTACTTATCTAAGTTAGATCTATAAATTCAAAGCTGCACTGTTAGGGTAAAGATTCTAAAGATAAGCTCTGTCGTTCTAAATAAAATTTTAAGTAGAATAATGTAAAGAACCGTTCTGTTTCGAAGATGACGGAGAAAAAAAATTAAGTCTCTAAATTATAGCATAAAATGTAATAACGTTAGACTACTAGTTAAGATCTAGACTAGTAAGCCTCCATATTTAACACTTTCTGTAAAATCATGTGATCTTTTTCACGTGACTTGTTTGTTTATTTTTTTTTTCTTTTTTTTTTTTCTTTGGAGAAGAAAATGGGGGAGGGGAAGAGAGGAGGATTGGCCTTCAAAGACATGCATCTTGTAATGTAACACACGGGTTGAATTCCTGACTTTTAAGAGAATGAGAGGAAAGGGGGTGGGGCGGGGGGGGGGGGAGGGGTGGGGCTCGTTTTTTTTAAGCTACATTATTCTATTTCTACTCGTCGCGGGGCAAAGCCTGCTGTACTTTAGGAGGACATATTTTTCTGGTAAGAAGCTAAGGATAAGTGTAACTATGCTTTATTTTGGAGATGACACAGGTTTTCCTCTAAATAGGCAAGAAGAGGAAATGGGAATGAAGCTGTTTTAAGGTGAAAGGACCATAATGAAAATGTCGGACTTTTTTTGTTTTGTGTGTTTGTGGGTTTGTTTGGTTTTTTTTTTTTGTTTTTTTTTTGTTTTTTTGTTTTGTTTTTTTTTTTTTTGGGGGGGGGGGGGGGGGGGGGGGGAGAGAGGAGGTTGAAGTTTTGAGTGTTTAGAGAGCATAGCAGAGACTCAGCCAGGTCAGAAGGGGAACACGAAAGGTTTGTGTAATAATAAGTGAGGTGATGAGTTGATAAGTTCAGTGAAGTACTAGAGAAAAAAAGAAAGGTGACATACTAGGGGGAAAGAGGAAATGGCAGATGTTGGGCAGAAAATGTTTACTCGCTTGTGGAGAAGTTCCGCGCCAAATGTGATCGATTGAACGCAGTTTACTTTCAAGAACTTTATGGCGCAAGTTTATAACCCGCTAATTTGGGTTTAGGAGGATCTTCAGACATATTGAGAGGAGAAAGATTAGCTGAATCTGCCGGTGCAATCTCCTAGAACTTTTACTTGCTTGTGACGCCATCAGCTGGTCTTTAACTAATGCGTTCGAGTAGCGTTCTCAGGTTAGGTAAAGTGTTCAAATCCGTGGACTAAGGTTCGAGCTCAGCACTCTTTATTCGAATTTACTGTTTTGACTGTTTTTGTGCTTTTCTTACAATATTGATTTATTAACCCTTGTAACTATAAAAAATACTGAACATTTATCAAGTTTTCAATAATTTTCTATCATTATTATGTTTTTTCATCAAAATTATCATCATCATCATCATCATCATTAGTTATATTATTATTGTTATCACAACAATTACTACTACTACTACTACTACTACTACTACTACTACTACTACTACTACTACTACTACTACTACTACTACTACTACTACTACTTATGCTGGTGTTGTTGCTACTTCTATTACTATTTAGTTGTACATGTAGAAGAAAACCACAAAAAATAGACTCAGAAATAATGGGGAAGAGGACATGGTTATAAACCATCTAAGTTATCACTTGTGTTGCTGGTTTTAATACATGCAATATAAAATAGACTCAGAGATAATGGGGGCGAGGGGATGGTTATAAGCTATCAATACAGTTAAAGCTTGTATTGCTGGTTCTTACACACGCAATATAAAATAGACCCATTAAACTTTGTGTGAGCCAAGCCTCATGGATTTTAATAACAGGGGAAAACTGTTCAAATTATTCGGCCTTTGCACATGCTTCAGTTGCTTAGTATGTCTATGAAATTAGACATACCGGTACCGGTAATAGATTAAAGGAAAGAATACAAGATTATCAAAACACATTAAACGTCAAGTTTCAAACTTTGGTCTTCATCTGCAGGCAGTAGGTTTACAATACTTTTACCGCCAATGTAAGATTCTTTTAAATTCAGACTTATTGATTCGATATGCGTAAGAAGGACACGTCAAGAGAAGAACAAAATTATCACTAAAAATAAAAGATTTGTCAATAAAAATAACAAAATTGTCATTACTGAAAGAGCAATCCTTAAAATTTATTTACCTGTGGGCGAGTCAGAAGACATAGGCCTATCTATCCGTGGGACAGTCAGAACACATAGCCCTATCTACCCATGGTCGAGTAAGAAGACATAGCCCTATCTACCCGTGGGCCAGTCAGAAGACATAGCCCTATCTACCCGTGGGCCAGTCAGAAGACATAGCCCTATCTACCCATGGTCGAGTCAGAAGACAAAGCCCTATCTACCCGTGGGCGAGTCAGAAGACATAGTCCTATCTACCTGTGGGCGAGTCAGAAGACATAGACCTATCTACCCGTGGTCGAGTCAGAAGACATAGGCCTATCTACCTGTGGGCGAGTCAGAAGACATAGGCCTATCTACCCGTGGGCGAGTCAGAAGACATAGGCCTATCTACCTATAGTCGAGTCAGAAGACATAGGCCTATCTAACTGTGGGCGAGTCAGAAGACATAGGCCTATCTACCCGTGGGCGAGTCAGAAGACGCAGGCCTATCTACCTATAGTCGAGTCAGAAGACATAGGCCTATCTACCCGTGGTCGAGTCAGAAGACATAGACCTATCTACCCGTGGTCGAGTCAGAAGACATAGGCCTATCTACCCTTGGTCGAGTCAGAAGACATAGACCTATCTACCCGTGGTCGAGTCAGAAGACATAGGTCTATCTACCCGTGGTCGAGTCAGAAGACATAGGCCTATCTACCCGTGGTCGAGTCAGAAGACATAGGCCTATCTACCCGTGGGCGAGTCAGAAGACATAGGCCTATCTACCCGTGGGCGAGTCAGAAGACATAGGCCTATCTACCCGTGGTCGAGTCAGAAGACATAGGCCTATCTACCTGTGTGCGAGTCAGAAGACATAGACCTATCTACCCGTGGTCGAGTCAGAAGACATAGCCCTATCTACCTGTGTGCGAGTCAGAAGACATAGGCCTATCTACCCGTGGTCGAGTCAGAAGACATAGCCCTATCTACCTGTGTGCGAGTCAGAAGACATAGACCTATCTACCCGTGGTCGAGTCAGAAGACATAGGCCTATCTACCCGTGGTCGAGTCAGAAGACATAGGCCTATCTACCCGTGGTCGAGTCGGAAGACATAGGCCTATCTACCTGTGGGCGAGTCAGAAGACATAGGCGTTTATACCCGTGGGCGAGTGAGAAGACATAGGCCTATCTACCCGTGGGCGAGTGAGAAGACATAGGTCTATCTACCTGTGGGCGAGTCAGAATACATAGGTCTATCTACCTGTGGGCGAGTCAGAAGACATAGGCGTATATACCCGTGGGCAAGTCAGAAGACATAGGCGTATATACCCGTGGGCGAGTCAGAAGACATAGGCCTATCTACCCGTTGGCGAGTCAGAAGACATAGGCGTATATACCCGTGGGCGAGTAAGAAGACATAGGTCTATCTACCTGTGGGCGAGTCAGAAGACATAGGTCTATCTACCTGTGGGCGAGTCAAAAGACATAGGTCTATCTACCCGTGGTCGAGTCAGAAGACATAGGCGTATATACCCGTGGGCGAGTCAGAAGACATAGGCCTATCTACCCGTGGGCGAGTCAGAAGACATAGGCCTATCTACCCATGGGCGAGTCAGAAGACATAGGTCTATCTACCTGTGGGCGAGTCAGAAGACACAGGCCTATCTACCCGTTGGCGAGTGAGAAGACACAGGCCTATCTACCATAGGGCGAGTCAGAAGACATAGGCCTATCTACCCGTGGGCGAGTCAGAAGACATAGAACTATCTACCCGTGGGCGAGTCAGAAGACTTAGCCCTATCTACCCGTGGGCGAGTCAGAAGACATAGACCTATCTACCCGTGGTCGAGTCAGAAGACATAGGCCTATCTACCCGGGGTCAAGTCAGAAGACATAGACCTATCTACCTGTGTGAGTGAAAAGACATAGGCCTATCTGTCCGTGGTCAAGTCACAAGATATACCCCTATCTACCTGTAGTCGAGTCAGTAGACATAGACCTATCTACCTGTATACGAGTCAGAAAACATAGGCCTATCTGCCTATAGTCGAGTCAGAAGACATAGCCCTATCTACCTGTGTGTGAGTGAGAAGACATAGGCCTAAATAACTCCAGTCGAGTCAGAAGACATAGACCTATCTAACTGTAGTCGAGTCAGAAGACATAGTCCTATCTACCCGTAGTCGAGTCAGAAGACATAGGCCTATCTACCCGTGGTCGAGTCAGAAGACATGGCCCTATCTACCCGTGGTCGAGTCAGAAGAAATAACCCTATCTACCTGTGGGCGAGTCAGAAGACATAGGCGTATATACCCGTGGGCAAGTCAGAAGACATAGGCGTATATACCCGTGGGCGAGTCAGAAGACATAGGCCTATCTACCCGTGGGCGAGTCAGAAGACATAGGCGTATATACCCGTGGGCGAGTAAGAAGACATAGGTCTATCTACCATAGGGCGAGTCAAAAGACATAGACCTATCTACCCGTAGTCGAGTCAGAAGACATAGACCTATCTATCTGTGGCGAGTGAAAAGACATAGTCCTATCTACCCTTGGGCGAGTGAAAAGACATAGGACTATCTACCTCTGGGCGAGTCAGAAGACACAGGCCTATCTACCCGTGGGCGAGTGAGAAGACATAGTCCTATCTACCCTTGGGCGAGTGAAAAGACATAGGCCTATCTACCCTTGGTCGAGTCAGAAGACATAGACCTATCTACCCTTGATCGAGTCAGAAGACATAGACCTATCTACCCGTGGGCGAGTCAGAAGACATAGACTTATCTACCCTTGGTCGAGTCAGAAGACATAGACCTATCTACCCGGGGTCAAGTCAGAAGACATAGACCTATCTACCTGTGTGAGTGAAAAGACATAGGCCTATCTGTCCGTGGTCAAGTCACAAGATATACCCCTATCTACCTGTAGTCGAGTCAGTAGACATAGACCTATCTACCTGTATACGAGTCAGAAAACATAGGCCTATCTGCCTATAGTCGAGTCAGAAGACATAGCCCTATCTACCTGTGTGTGAGTGAGAAGACATAGGCCTAAATAACTCCAGTCGAGTCAGAAGACATAGACCTATCTAACTGTAGTCGAGTCAGAAGACATAGTCCTATCTACCCGTAGTCGAGTCAGAAGACATAGGCCTATCTACCCGTGGTCGAGTCAGAAGACATGGCCCTATCTACCCGTGGTCGAGTCAGAAGAAATAACCCTATCTACCTGTGGGCGAGTCAGAAGACATAGGCGTATATACCCGTGGGCAAGTCAGAAGACATAGGCGTATATACCCGTGGGCGAGTCAGAAGACATAGGCCTATCTACCCGTGGGCGAGTCAGAAGACATAGGCGTATATACCCGTGGGCGAGTAAGAAGACATAGGTCTATCTACCATAGGGCGAGTCAAAAGACATAGACCTATCTACCCGTAGTCGAGTCAGAAGACATAGACCTATCTATCTGTGGCGAGTGAAAAGACATAGTCCTATCTACCCTTGGGCGAGTGAAAAGACATAGGCCTATCTACCCTTGGTCGAGTCAGAAGACATAGACCTATCTACCCTTGGTCGAGTCAGAAGACATAGACCTATCTACCCGTGGGCGAGTCAGAAGACATAGACTTATCTACCCTTGGTCGAGTCAGAAGACATAGACCTATCTACCCTTGGTCGAGTCAGAAGACATAGACCTATCTACCCGTGGTCGAGTCAGAAGACATAGACCTATCTACCCTTGGTCGAGTCAGAAGACATAGACCTATCTACCCGTGGGCGAGTGAGAAGACATGGGCCTATCTATTTTTGGTCGAGTCAGAAGACATAGGCCTATCTACCCTTGGTCGAGTCAGAAGACATAGACCTATCTACCCGTGGTCGAGTCAGAAGACATAGATCTATCTATCTGTGGCGAGTGAGAAGACATAGACCTATCTACCCGTGGGTGAGTGAGAAGACATAGCCCTATCTACCCATGGTCGAGTAAGAAGACATAGCCCTATCTACCCTTGGTCGAGTCAGAAGACATAGACCTGTCTACCCTTGGTCGAGTCAGAAGACATAGACCTATCTACCCTTGGTCGAGTCAGAAGACATAGACCTATCTACCCTTGGTCGAGTCAGAAGACATAGACCTATCTACCCTTGGTCGAGTCAGAAGACATAGACCTATCTACCCTTGGTCGAGTCAGAAGACATAGACCTATCTACCCTTGGTCGAGTCAGAAGACATAGACCTATCTACCCGTGGGCGAGTCAGAAGACATAGACCTATCTACCCTTGGTCGAGTGAGAAGAAATAGACCTATCTACCCTTGGTCGAGTAAGAAGACATAGACCTATCTACCCTTGGTCGAGTCAGAAGACATAGACCTATCTACCCTTGTTCGAGTCAGAAGACATAGACCTATCTACCCTTGGTCGAGTCAGAAGACATAGACCTATCTACCCGTGGGCGAGTGAGAAGACATGGGCCTATCTATTCTTGGTCGAGTCAGAAGACATAGGCCTATCTACCCTTGGTCGAGTCAGAAGACATAGACCTATCTACCCGTGGTCGAGTCAGAAGACATAGATCTATCTATTTGTGGCGAGTGAGAAGACATAGACCTATCTACCCGTGGGCGAGTGAGAAGACATAGGCCTATCTATCTGTGGCGAGTTAGAAGACATAGACCTATCTATCTGTGGCGAGTCAGAAGACATAGGCCTATCTACCCTTGGGCGAGTCAAGAGACATAGGCCTATCTATCTGTGGCGAGTTAGAAGACATAGACCTATCTATCTGTGGCGAGTCTGAAGACATAGGCCTATCTACCCTTGGGTGAGTCAAGAGACATAGACCTATCTATCTGTGGCGAGTTAGAAGACATAGACCTATCTATCTGTGGCGAGTCAGAAGACATAGGCCTATCTACCCTTGGGCGAGTCAAGAGACATAGACCTATCTATTTGTGGCGAGTTAGAAGACATAGACCTATCTATCTGTGGCGAGTTAGAAGACATAGACCTATCTATCTGTGGCGAGTTAGAAGACATAGGCCTATCTACCCGTGGTCGAGTCAGAAGACATAGACCTATCTACCCGTGGGCGAGTCAGAATACATAGACCTATCTACCCGTGGTCGAGTCAGAATACATAGACCTATCTACCCGTGGGCGAGTGAGAAGACATAGGCGTATATACCTTGTCGTCGAGTCAGAAGACATAGCCTATGTATCTGTAGTCGAGTCAGAATACATAGAACTATCTACCCATGGGCGAATCAGAATACATATACCTATCTACCAGTGGTCGAGTCAGAATACATAGACCTATCTACCCGTGGGCGAGTGAGAAGACATAGGCGTATATACCTTGTCGTCGAGTCAGAAGACATAGCCTATCTACCTGTAGTCGAGTCAGAAGACAAAGGCCTATCTACCTGTAGTCGAGTCAGAAGACATAGGCCTATCTACCCGTGGTCGAGTTGGCGGAAATTATAGGAATTCTCTTCGCGCTTTTACACTTGATAATCTCATTCACAAAAAACATGATTGTAATTGAAAATAAATTATATTATTTCATATCATTTACAAAATGCATACATGCATCCAAGAACATAGTTTTACATTTGAATAAGCTATGTGGTAGGACAAAAAGGCGTCTTCAATAGATTTTTTTTAAAGTGTGTTCTGAAGTTGTATCTCTCAGTAGTCGTAGAAGGCTGTTCCAGATTTTCGGTGCAGTAGCACTGAGAGTGAGAAGCTATATCACCACACTTTTTAGTTCTCTACCTTTTTACATTGAGACATTTTCTTTTCCACTCGAACGAAGAGACTGTGGCGGTAACTAAGGAGAAAACAAGATTTAACGAATATCTAAGCGCAGTGCTTTTATGGCGTTCATAACCAAGAATAGTAGTCTAATACTCAATACTTGATTTTACTTGTAACCAGTATAGATTGTTAAGGGGAGGTGTTACTGTTACATGGTCCCGCTTTGTTTTGCCTGTCATCATAGCAGCATTGTTTCGGTATTTTGTAACCTATCCAGGGTGACGATATGTTAATTCAATATGAATTACAATAGTCTAGACTTGAAATTATAAAAGTTGATGCAAGAGTCTGTTTTTTATGATTCGTTCAAACTTCTTTTTTTTTCACCAGACACACAAACACAAGCAGTTTACACCCATCGCGCTCGGAGGCGCAGCAAGGGGGGGTCAACTACTCTAAGTTGTGTGGATTCCAGCCCCCTCTGCCCCCAAACTCGTGGGTTTCCCGGATCTTCTGGTAAGTAGCGTAGTCGAGTTTTATCCCGAACGCATCAGCTACGTCACGAGCCTTGGCGTACACTGGGGAGCAGAGGAGCAGCGAGGAGAGGCAGCTTTTTTAGTTGTTGTTGTATCAAATTAGAACTATCTAAGTTAGCTATAAATACATTGTTCCATGGACATAGTGCAGTAGAATATGACATTTACAAAACTTGAACTAAGAAAGCAATAAATACATTCATACATAGACAAAGTGTGGTAGAATAAGACATCGCCAAAACCTGAACTGTGACAGCTTAAATTACATCAATGCAAAGATATGGTATGGTCTTAGATAATGCCAACATAAAAAATAAAAATCTTGTCAAGTGTCACTAACTTTGTCAATATAGGATCATAGTGTATGCAGAGCGCTTAGATAATGATAATTTGGAGCTCCTCCACCCCACTCTTCCCGATTTACCCGGAAAAAACGACAGTGTTTCATCTACAACATTTTTGAGACGTTTTCACAGGGGTTTAGTTGCTCATCTACAACTCAAACAATCTTGAACAAGTGAACTCACTGGGGTCCTCGTAACACTGACTCAGGTATTCGAACACTGGCCGCCACGGCGTGACCGCGCCGATCAGCGAGTGGCAGCAGACGGTGCAGCTCACGTAGCAGAAGAACAATATGATCATCGAAATGAACGCCAGGAAACAGAAGAGAAAGATGGCGCGCAGAGCCACAACCTGCCAGTTCCGGGCCGCATCTTGCCAGAAGGTCAACTCCTCCTCTTGGTGATCATCCTGATAACATAAAGATGACAAATCTCACATCTGATCATTGAAGTTTATTCGTTCAGATAACTTTTCTTAGCGGTTCTGATGTGATGTTTTGAATTTCGCGCAAGAAAACCTAAGTCAACAAGCAAAGGATACCTACAGTTTTTCGACCAGACAGCTATTCGTGGGTATGGGGCGAGGGAGGGGGGGTTAGACAGCTCTACTTTAGCCCAGATATAACGACTGTAGAGTTACTTTTCGACAGGCTTGTGTATCTAAGTGGGACTTTAGGTAAAATGAATCTTTGTATCCTAAAACTCGCAATGTTTCCAAGATAGATTAGCTATTTATACCGTGAGCAACCATGTGTGGACATTGTCTGTAGGTACAATGGTGGTTTAGATCTGACAGATTCGCTATTTTTACCCGGACCAACTATGAGTGGACACTGCCTGTAGGTACTACAATGGTGATATAGATCCCAGGATCAATGGTTTGTAGATAGATTAGCTATTTTTACCCTGATCAACGATGACTGGGCACCGCCTGTAGGTACAATGACGGGTTTAGATCCCAGGAACTTACGTCAAAGTCGTAACCGGCAGACTCATCGGGCGGCCACTCATATGTGTCCTCGTAGTCGTAGCGCCTCTTTCTGGTCAGGTTCCCCTCCCTTGCAGACGTGTTCGACGTCATCCTCTTCCTGGTCAGGTTTCCCTCCATCGCAGACGTGTTCATCCTCTTCCTGGTCAGGTTCCCCTCCCTCGCAGACGTGTTCATCCTCTTCCTGGTCAGGTTTCCCTCCCTCGCAGATGTGTTCATCCTCTTCCTGGTCAGGTTCCCCTCCCTCGCAGACGTGTTCATCGTCTTCCAAGTCAGGTTCCCCTCCCTCGCAGACGTGTTCATCCTCTTCCTGGTCAGGTTTCCGTCAGTCGCAGACGTGTTCATCCTCTTCCTGGTCAGGTTCCCCTCCCTCGCAGACGTGTTCATCCTCTTCCTGGTTAGGTTCCCCTCCCTCGCAGACGTGTTCATCCTCTTCCTGGTCAGGTTCCCCTCCCTCTCAGATGTGTTCATCCTCTTCCTGGTCAGGTTTCCGTCAGTCGCAGATGTGTTCATTCTCTTCCTGGTCAGGTTCCCCTCCCTCGCAGACGTGTTGATCCTCTTCCTGGTCAGGTTTCCGTCAGTCGCAGACGTGTTCATCCTTCTCAATCTTGTGCTTGTCGAACGGTATGATGAAATGACCCCTGGGATTGACGCGTTCACCTCTGAGATGGACGAGCTGACAATCGGAAACATCACAAAGCCAGACATGGGCGACCGACTCGAGTTACCTTTCTGCACCTGGCCAGTCCTAGAGAGGTGTTGAAGACTGACCTTCACGTGTTTTGACACTTCCCCGCTTTGCAAGATTCTCTATGAGGCGAAGAAGTTCATATTCAACCATAGTACTAAGGCCATCAGGGCATGGTGTCAGGAACTGATAAAGGCAATACAGGTGAGAAATAGGAGAATAATGGGGATGATGTTGATGATGATGAGGAGGAGGAGGAGGAGGATGGTTAGGAGGTATAGAGCTGTTGTTAATGTAACTTGCTGGACGATTGTCCCTCCCTGCCGAGTAAAATTAATTTTAAAACTTTGATACCGCTGAATCATATTTGTCATTCAGCTTCTACGATGATTGTTACCAACTTTCACACAGACAAACAAGCAAGAAGAATTTCTGGGCACTGAAACTTGTCTGGCTTTATAAAGGCGTATTATCGCACATTGGAAGGGTTAACGTCTCTCTGAGACAGAGGACCTCAACAAATAATTATTTCAAAACTGTTGACAGACTGCAGGAATTCAAGGTCCAGACAGCATGCGCGCGCACACGCACACACACACACCCAGATAGGAAGTTACTCTCACGCCCCCAAAATAGTTGATCGTTCCTGACGCCATAGGACAAAACTGCAGTGGTGGCTTAAGGGACAGAATATCTCTCTGGTTAACTCACTGGTCTTGGTTGAGCACTGATTGGACACACCATATCGAGCTTGACATGCACTCTTTAATGGGCCTTTTAGTGGGTAGGTATTACCCATACATCCCTCTCTCTCTCTCTCTCTCTCTCTCTCTCTCTCTCTCTCTCTCTCTCTCTCTCTCTCTCTCTCTCTCTCTCTCTCTCTCTCTCTCTCTCTCTCTCTCTCTATCTATCTATCTATCTATTTATCTATCTCCCTGTCTTTTCCCTCTCTCACCTCATAAAAAAGATTTTCGTAGCCAGTTTTTCTTCTGTATTCAGCCGACTGTCCCTGCTTTGTTGCGTGCAGGTTGACAGTGAATGTCCAGCAAGCTAGAGCCACAGAAATTATGGTAATGACCGTGGGGAAAAGAACATGTTTCGTTAAATCTTGTCTCTCTTTGACCTATTCATAAGGCCGGTAACAGATGTAAATTTGTTTATCATTTGAATACAGCCTGAAACAGGGAATCGTGAAACTGGTGGACTGAAGATAGTGTGGCCTGGTGGCGTAAAGAGAAAACTAAAAACAAAAAAATCTTTGGATAAAATATTGGTGGCTAACTGGAGGGTTGGAAAGTTGTCTTTAAAGACTTCTTTATTATGATTATAATAATACAAACCGCAACCAGATTTTTTTTTTCTTTAGGTTGGGCAGAATGAAAAAAAGGGGTAGGTGTGGAGGTTATTAAAAAAAAAAAAAAAGAAACTTCGTCGAAAAACATTCAGATTTTAAAAGGCTCTGGGAGATAGGACAGAGAGAGAGAGAGAGAGAGAGAGAGAGAGAGAGAGAGAGAGAGAGAGAGAGAGAGAGAGACAGACAGACAGACAGACAGACAGAGACAGAGAGACCGAGAGAGATTGAAAGAGGAGAGAGAGTGGGGGAAAGAAAAAAGTGAAATAGGGGAAGTGGGAGAATTATTCCAGAGATAAAGGCAACACAAGAATCTACCTTCATTAGAATATTATTTTGTGAACTTTCTCAATCTGTTTTTAAAAAAAAAAAAAATCGATAGATCTAAATCTAGTTTGCTTACACAGATCTAATTCTGGTTTACTTACACAGATCTCATTCTGGTTTACTTACACAGATCTCATTCTGGTTTACTTACACAGATCTAAATCTGGTTTACTTACACAGAAACAGGCAGGGAAGTGATTTCCAAGAAAGCGCAGTTGAGACCAGTTGGTGACATGGTTTCATTTTCTTTCTAAAGTTTAACGTTCCACAATCTTGAGAAATTAACTTTACGATCTCAATGATGTGCCAAATCTAGACAATCATTTCAAGTCGAGAAAACAGCATTTGAACCAAAAGTTCATCCAAATTCACAAACTACAACCATTTTAGTACAGTAAACAACGTTACGGAGTATGCTACTTTAGTTCAGTTTTATTTTCAGAAAATGTGTTTTTCCCAATTCCGAATCTGCATTAAAGTTAATAGTGATCGGCATAAATCCAAATAGAAAGCAAAAACACCACACTTGGAGGATAACTTGATAATAAAAATTATTATAAAGGATCCATATGGACGTATGTTTCTATAAATAGTATAATAAAAGGTCTTAAAGGAAATAGACACACAAGTTCGGGACAAAAAAGTAATGACAAAATTATTATCAGTTCAACATATAGATTTTCGCTTTGTAAGCTTCGTCATTATTAATAATAGTTTTTTTAATTGTTTTTTTTTTTTTTTTTGGTCCCGTAATTATAAAATTGTGTGCCGATTTCCTTTTAAACCTTGTATTGATCGGCATGTACAAGAAGTTGTGCTCCACTCAACATGCCGCTTTTAAAAAAGCAAAATATAGGAAAAGTGATCAGGTTCATTAGCCATCTAATCTCCCTCTACGTCTATTACTGGACAATATTCTCTACGTCCCACTGGGTTTATTCCTGGACAATCTTCTCTTCTTTCCTCTTAGTCTATTACTGGACAGTATTCTCTACGTCCCTCCTAGTTTATTACTGGACAATCTGCTCTCCTTTCCTCTTAGTCTATTACTGGACAATCTTCTCTTCTTTCCTCTTAGTCTATTACTGGACAGTATTCTCTAAGTCCCTCCTAGTTTATTACTGGACAATCTGCTCTCCTTTCCTCTTAGTCTATTACTGGACAGTATTCTCTACGTCCCTCCTAGTTTATTACTGGACAATCTGCTCTCCTTTCCTCTTAGTCTATTACTGGACAGTATTCTCTACGTCCCTCCTAGTTTATTACTGGACAATCTGCTCTCCTTTCCTCTTAGTCTATTACTGGACAGTATTCTCTACGTCCCTCCTAGTTTATTACTGGACAATCTGCTCTCCTTTCCTCTTAGTCTATTACTGGACAGTATTCTCTAAGTCCCTCCTAGTTTATTACTGGACAATCTGCTCTACGCCCGTCTTAGTCTACTACTGAACAGTATTCTCTAAGTCCCTCCTAGTTTATTACTGGACAATCTGCTCTACGCCCGTCTTAGTCTATTACTGGACAGTATTCTCTACGTCCCTCCTAGTTTATTACTGGACAATCTTCTCTACGCCCGTCTTAGTCTACTACTGAACAGTATTCTCTAAGTCCCTCCTAGTTTATTACTGGACAATCTGCTCTACGCCCGTCTTAGTCTACTACTGAACAGTATTCTCTACGTCCCTCCTAGTTTATTACTGGACAATCTGCTCTCCTTTCCTCTTAGTCTATTACTGGACAATCTTCTCTTCTTTCCTCTTAGTCTATTACTGGACAGTATTCTCTAAGTCCCTCCTAGTTTATTACTGGACAATCTGCTCTCCTTTCCTCTTAGTCTATTACTGGACAGTATTCTCTCCTTTCCTCTTAGTCTACTACTGAACAGCATTCTCTAAGTCCCTCCTAGTTTATTACTGGACAATCTGCTCTCCTTTCCTCTTAGTCTATTACTGGACAGTATTCTCTAAGTCCCTCCTAGTTTATTACTGGACAATCTGCTCTACGCCCGTCTTAGTCTATTACTGGACAGTATTCTCTAAGTCCCTCCTAGTTTATTACTGGGCAATCTGCTCTCCTTTCCTCTTAGTCTATTACTGGACAGTATTCTCTACGTCCCTCCTAGTTTATTACTGGACAATCTGCTCTCCTTTCCTCTTAGTCTATTACTGGACAGTATTCTCTAAGTCCCTCCTAGTTTATTACTGGACAATCTGCTCTCCTTTCCTCTTAGTCTATTACTGGACAGTATTCTCTAAGTCCCTCCTAGTTTATTACTGGGCAATCTGCTCTCCTTTCCTCTTAGTCTACTGACAGTATTCTCTACGTCCCTCCTAGTTTATTACTGGACAATCTGCTCTCCTTTCCTCTTAGTCTATTACTGGACAGTATTCTCTAAGTCCCTCCTAGTTTATTACTGGACAATCTGCTCTCCTTTCCTCTTAGTCTATTACTGGACAGTATTCTCTAAGTCCCTCCTAGTTTATTACTGGACAATCTGCTCTCCTTTCCTCTTAGTCTATTACTGGACAGTATTCTCTACGTCCCTCCTAGTTTATTACTGGACAATCTGCTCTCCTTTCCTCTTAGTCTATTACTGGACAGTATTCTCTACGTCCCTCCTAGTTTATTACTGGACAATCTGCTCTCCTTTCCTCTTAGTCTATTACTGGACAGTATTCTCTAAGTCCCTCCTAGTTTATTACTGGACAATCTGCTCTCCTTTCCTCTTAGTCTATTCCTGGACAGTATTCTCTAAGTCCCTCCTAGTTTATTACTGGACAATCTTCTCTCCTTTCCTCTTAGTCTATTACTGGACAGTATTCTCTAAGTCCCTCCTAGTTTATTACTGGACAATCTGCTCTCCTTTCCTCTTAGTCTATTACTGGACAGTATTCTCTAAGTCCCTCCTAGTTTATTACTGGACAATCTGCTCTCCTTTCCTCTTAGTCTATTACTGGACAGTATTCTCTACGTCCCTCCTAGTTTATTACTGGACAATCTGCTCTCCTTTCCTCTTAGTCTATTACTGGACAGTATTCTCTAAGTCCCTCCTAGTTTATTACTGGACAATCTGCTCTCCTTTCCTCTTAGTCTATTACTGGACAGTATTCTCTACGTCCCTCCTAGTTTATTACTGGACAATCTGCTCTCCTTTCCTCTTAGTCTATTACTGGACAATCTTCTCTTCTTTCCTCTTAGTCTATTCCTGGACAGTATTCTCTAAGTCCCTCCTAGTTTATTACTGGGCAATCTGCTCTCCTTTCCTCTTAGTCTATTACTGGACAGTATTCTCTACGTCCCTCCTAGTTTATTACTGGACAATCTGCTCTCCTTTCCTCTTAGTCTATTACTGGACAGTATTCTCTAAGTCCCTCCTAGTTTATTACTGGGCAATCTGCTCTCCTTTCCTCTTAGTCTATTACTGGACAGTATTCTCTAAGTCCCTCCTAGTTTATTACTGGACAATCTGCTCTACGCCCGTCTTAGTCTATCCCTGGACAATCTTCTCTCCTTTCCTCTTAGTCTATTACTGGACAGTATTCTCTAAGTCCCTCCTAGTTTATTACTGGACAATCTGCTCTCCTTTCCTCTTAGTCTATTCCTGGACAGTATTCTCTAAGTCCCTCCTAGTTTATTACTGGACAATCTTCTCTCCTTTCCTCTTAGTCTATTACTGGACAGTATTCTCTAAGTCCCTCCTAGTTTATTACTGGACAATCTTCTCTCCTTTCCTCTTAGTCTATTCCTGGACAGTATTCTCTAAGTCCCTCCTAGTTTATTACTGGACAATCTGCTCTCCTTTCCTCTTAGTCTATTACTGGACAGTATTCTCTACGTCCCTCCTAGTTTATTACTGGACAATCTGCTCTCCTTTCCTCTTAGTCTATTACTGGACAGTATTCTCTAAGTCCCTCCTAGTTTATTACTGGACAATCTTCTCTCCTTTCCTCTTAGTCTACTACTGGGCAATCTTATCCACGTCCCTCTTAATTTATTACTGGGCAATCTTATCCACGTCCCTCTTAATTTATTACTGGGCAATCTTCTCTACTTTCCTCTTAGTTTATTACTGGACAGTATTCTCTATCTGTTTTTCAACATTAGCTGTATTTCTTTTACACGATTAGTGTTGAGAGTTTTCCTGAACCAATATTATCTGTACGGATCTTGACTGATTACAGAGCAGCCGCTCAGAAAATCATTTCAAACCTTCGCGAAGCCCCTTGTCGGAATCAACTAGACCTCCTGACCTATTCTCTCCTAAAGAGTCAGTGGACTGACTCGCAGCCCAGAAACTTGGGAAGTTGGGAAAGTTGAGGTAGGTGAGAGACGTGCATTTTTTGATGAATCAAAGTCCTTTGGTTGGTGTGATTTTTTTTATGAAATTCTTTTTCAATATTGCAAAATATGAATAAAAACTGGTTTAGGAATAAAAAGGAGATTATAGTCTTTTTAAGGGCTTTATCTGTGGACAAATTAGAGCTTGTTTGAAGCCAACAATATAGAAAACAAGAGCAGTCACTTAAGAATAAGATCCTCTAATATTGACTTCACTGACAACCTGACCAACTAATCACGCAGGCCTCCTCTGCTTAGGTGCTGTGATATTATTTTAAAATGGTTCTTATAGTTACACATCTTGCTAGAGAAATCCGTTGCTTTTGCTATAAATGGCTATTAATTAGTAGTGACAGCTTTCCAGACCAAACTCAACAGATACTTGCCCACAAAGCCTTTTCCTCTCTGTTGCTCTCCTCATGCTTCTACCCTCACAGTACATGGAAAATCAGTGAAACTAGGAAAGATAAATATCAGTTCCAAGCCATACTTAATTAGAATAACAAAAAAAAAGAAGTTTCAAAGATCACATTAGTTTTGAATTCACAGATCTGTCCTGCTTTGATCAATAGGAAAGGAACGGGTTTGAAAATAATTGTACCAAGAACAGTTTATATCAACAAATGAAAGTAGCTTTCTGAGATATTACGATACTAGTAAATGTGAAAGTCTCTAGCATGACTTTGGGTTGTTCACATGTTTGGTTACATACAACTGCTATTAGATTTGAAGCAGAATTATGAAGATAGAGACATCACCCTTAAGGTATACATTATTGAATGGTTCAGTGTGAAGCAAATTTTAGAACATCGAATTGTGCGCAGGCCATTTTGATTTCTGTACCAGCTGAAAATGGGTATGCAAGTAAATTATCTTGAAGGTTTTTGGTGCAGTGCATCTCCAAATAGATTCATTCTATTACGATAAAGTTTTTTTCAATTTATAAACTTTTTTTTATTTAGATATCAGAGCATAAAATTATAAGATAAGTTTGTATAAGTATTCCACAAAAATAAAAAAAAGTTTCAAGAAAGTAAATTTCATATCAATCTAAATTTGCTGCTTTATCAACAAATATTCTGATATTACAATTCTTTTGTCATATTATGCTATATCTGCAGTTATAATCATAGCACACCAAGATCTTCGGTATTTCTATACTAATAACATACAAGACTTTCTCTCTCAGCTTTGACAATCGTATTGTGAAATATTCTTTCTCAGCTTTCAAACTTATGTGATATCACATTCTCTCTCACTCTCTCAGCCTTTTACACTCACAGTGTAAACTATTCTTTCTTACTTCTCATACTCATATTGTAATATATTCTCCCTCTGCTTTCATACAAATATTGTAACATATTCTCTCTCCGGTTTTATACACTTATTATAACATATTCTTGCACAGCTTTTATGCTCATAAACTATCATTTTTCTACTAGCATTAATAACAATATTCTCTCTCACTCTCAGCTTTTAATTTCATATGGTAACTTATACTCTCTCAACATTAATATTTTTTTAACAAGAGCATCATCATAAATGTTTAACTCCTAGCATTTTTTAACAAGTGACAAAGACATTCAGTTACATTTGAAAAGAATATATTAAAAATTATTGACTTTTATTGATGAAAACTTGGAATTTACACGCAAAAAAAAAGTTGGAACTGCATACTTTGAAATATAGGGATCAGAGTTGTTGCAAGGCAAAATTAGATGAAATTTGAAAATTTAAAGATTTACACAGGGTTCAGAAACATACAAGACAGCATCTTAATGAGCCTGGACAATTTTAACCTTTGGCTAGCCTGACAGGTGATCTATCACCCATCACTGCTAGCGAGTACCTGGGTTTTTTTTCGTTGTTTCAAACATCTGAAATTTACACAAAACCTATGCATATGTTTGCGTGTGTGTCTGTATGTATATATTATGTATATAATTAGATTCGACGCAGTTGCTGAAGTTGATTACGTTATGTCTGAAAAGAAGACAGATGCTTATGACTTACAACGATCATAAGTTATGAAATATTGTTCAGCGAAGTAGAAAATAGAAAATGGGTGAAAAGAATCATTCAATGCACATACAGCTTCCAATTTCAGTGCTTCCATTGTTATAAGCGTCATTCGATAAATCAAACTTCGTTTTAACCAGGAGCAACAAATCACTGCAGTTTTATTATTTTCGACAATACCAGGGACAAGAATACAAGCAAATTCAAGTTTGAATGTCTCAGGTACTGGTAGGTTACTTCAAGTACTTTCAATGGTGAATTTTCTGGCAAAAAAAAAGATTCTGGTCAAAAATGATTTTCATTTGTTTCAATCCATTTCTTGTGGAAAGGTTATTTTGTAGTTTCAAATTTAGTTTCCATCATTTGAAAGACAGTGCGATTGATGTTTTCTACCATTCTTTCATCCCTCACTCAGCAGCACATACAAGAAGGTCGTGAGAACTTTAAAAACTTTCTGTCCCTAATTGAATCTGTGTCTAAAGCAACCCTGTCCTGATCCGACTGTACCGCTGCTGTGTTACACATCAGTCTCCTGTCTGCTGTGGTGAACTCTTTGGCTTGAAGCTGACTACTGTCTTGTGCACCAGCTCTGATGATGACACAAAGAATAGCATAAGAAAACAAGATTTTTTTAAAGAAAATTGATGAACACAACAGTAGTCATAACAATAATTGAAATAATACTTAAAAGAAATTAGTGGAAAAAAGATCAGGAGCAGGCACATAGTAACACAATTATTTTATCTTTATGGTATAAGATTAGAAATAAACTGTCATCATTGAGAGCTCTGTTATAACGAAAAAATAGGCATTATTTTACTTACTATGTATCTGTATTATTTTAGTAACCCCAACCTAGACGTCATGATCTCAGTAACAACAGAACTATGAAAAATGAAATTTTGCGAAACATTATTGTTGAATTAAATTCACTTTCTTAATATGTTGTAAAATGTTAATAAGGTCCAGTTAGGGTCTTAAAAGTTAGAAGTGATGAGCGCTGCCCAGCTAATCAGAAGCAATTAGCAGAGTAAATATTTTCAAAATTGTATAAAATCTTTCTGCTGAACCGAATTTCGACACCTCTGAGCATTCAGTGCCTTGAAATGGGTAAGGTATCTCAGTCCATACTTTATTACTTGTTATTGCTGGCAAAAGCTTACAGTAAAGGGCATGTCTTTGCCCTCAATAACATCCCTTTTAATTGTGCAGGTCTAGATACAATGGCTACTTGTCTGTCCATAATTATAATCAATCCACCCCTCTAGTAAACCATGAACTCACTCTTCCACCCATCTGTATTGAGCTCCTGAGACTCAAAAGAGCTGTCGAAGTGAGCTGCTGTTGGCTCATCCTCTGGGTCGTGGTACTGCACGATGTACGGGTGTTTAAGAGCGTCATCGATGGTGATACGGGAATCTGGGTCAAGGTCAAGCATTCGCTCCAAGAGGTCGATGGCTGTTGAGAGAAATCAAAAAAGAGAGAGAAATCTGTAATGAGCTAAAGGTGATTTTATTTTTGCATGTTAATAACGTCCTGAGTGAAGCAACTTGGAACTCATACCAGCCTTCAGGAACTTGGATTAACACTTCAAGGCTGAAATTTCTCGGCCACTTGAGGCAAAGAGAACTAGGAAATAATTAAGCTTCTCAATTATAAATCGATGCTAAGAGTTTTGTCCCCTTTCAAGATCTACTGACTTTGAATATACAATGTATTTAAATTGTAGTACCCTTGCATTGAGATTGCAAATAAGATTTGTGAAGAATTTTTATTGTTCTTTTTGAAAAACAGAACAAAGCCATCAACGAAGAATAAAGATGGATAGTTTTACCTTGTTCATTTGCACCAGCAAAGTACTTGCGGTAGTCTTGTTTCATTGTCTTTGGCAATTTTCTTATATACATCTGTGCCTAATATGAAGGCAGGACAAAAGAAAAAAAAGGGAGCCATAAAGTTCAAATGTTTTAGAAATTATTTTTTTTAAAGAAAGGAAGGAAAGAAGGGCATACAATAGGAATGTGTTAAAAGCATGGAAGGAAAACAAAACGTATAATACGAATGCGTTGAAAGCACTGAAGGAAAGAAGGGCATATTATAGGAATGATTAGAAAGCATGGAAGAAAAGATGGACTTATAATACGAATATGTTGAAAGCATGGATGGAAAAAAGGACATATAATAGTAATGTGTTGAAAGCATGGAAGGAAAGAAGGACGTATATTAAGAATGTGATGAAATAAGGATGGATAGAAACCTCTTTGCTGGCAATCTTTTGGATGAATTCTTCTGAGGGTTTTCCCACCAGGTGCAGGATTTTATTCAGCTGATCGATGTCTAAAGAACTTAAGTTACGGAAAAATTTGTTCAAATATAGGAAAAAAAAAACAGTCATTTCGAGTGACTAAGATGTATAGATCTATAATCTCCGACACTGTTCCCCCCCCCCAAACCCACCTCTCTCTCTCTCTCACTCTCACTCTCTCTCTCTCTCTCTCAACTCTCTGTCTCTGTGACTTTCTCACTTCCTCTATCTTAAACTTTTATAAACCTAACACCTTAAACTTATATAAATCTAGAGTGAGAATCTTAAGTCACAACGAGAACTGAAAAAACCCTTTATTGTATAGAAGAGAGGTTATTAGACATGTGAGAGTTTCTGAAAATGTGAGAGACACTGACGATGTGAGACTTATTGGAGATGTGTGAGTCACTGGAGATTTGAGAGACACTGAAGATATGGGAGTTATTGGGGATGTGAGAGTATGTGAGAGTCACTGGAGATAAAAGAGTCACTGGGGATGTGAAAGTCATTGAAGATGTGAGAGTCATTGGGGATGTGTTAGTCATTGGAGATGTGAGAGTCATTGGGGATGTGTTAGTCATTGGAGATGTGAGAGTCATTGGGGATGTGTTAGTCATTGGAGATGTGAGAGTCATTGGGGATGTGTTAGTCATTGGAGATGTGAGAGACAAAGGAGATGTGAGAGGCACTGGAGATGTGAGGGTCACTGGCGATGTGAGAGTCACTGGCGATGTGAGAGTCACTGGCGATGTGAGGGTCACTGGCGATGTGAGAGTCATGACCTACAAAGGATACGGTCAGCTCCTTTAAACAATGGCTTGCGTGTGATCATCTCGCCGAAGATGCAGCCTACAGACCAAATGTCAACTGGATGGTCGGGACAAAGAAGGAAAAACCATGATGAGTATATATATTCAAAAAATGGAGCACAAGTGATAAGAGAGAAAAAGAGACAAACAGACAGAAATACAAAAAAAAAAAAAAAACCAGACACATGGATTGAGTTTAAAAAGCAGTGTCTTACACGTAAAGAGATTGAGAAGAATACAGAACGAGAAGGGTGAGAAAATCAAAAAAAGAAACTGAAATAGTTGGCTATGTGTTGAGGCATTTGTCTAAATGGCGATGTTGTTTTATGTTTGTGTTTGGAAATACCTCAGGGTGTCAAAATAATGTGGCGTGTAGCTTACCTTTCTGGTTGTAGTGCATCCAGTTGAGAATGATTTCCGGCGCCCGGTACCACCGGCAGACGACATAACCGGTCATCTCCTCAGAGTGACACCTGGCTAGACCAAAGTCCAATATCTGGGGTGGAGGAAGGAGGGGAGGGAAGGGGTGTGAATGGTTAAAATGACATTACATGAGGGTCCCTAAATTAACCACAAATTAATAAAGAAAAAGTTCTTGACACAAGTTCCCTTGACCCACAGTTACACCTTGCTTGATACAAGTTGTTGGCTGTTTCCGCAGGACACATTTAACGGAGATCAAGTTACTCATTGATTCATTGATCAGTTGTTGATCTCGACTAAGCTCTCTACTCCCGTCGACGACATGCCTCAACTTAAGCGTTTGTTATGACATCAACCAATAAAAATCGGGAGCAGGCACATAGTAACACAATTATTTTATCTTTATGGATTAAGATTAGAAATTATCTTTATGGATTAAGATTAGAAATAAACTGTTACCATTGAGAGCTCTGTTAGAAAGAAAAAATAGTTTGAGATGTAGCTTCACGTCCTTCTTCTCACACTAAATTAAGAGGATAATAATCAGTAATCATCCTGTAGTCATTGGTAAATCGCAAAGCATCCTAAGAGAGGTGCAGTTGAGAAAGGCCACAGTTCCATAAGGATCAGCAGTTTGAGGAGAGCATAGCATTCACATCGACTTTCGTGACACTAGCGAGCGCCTCTGTTGTGTCGCTTTAATCGTGATTTCGTGGACTGACTTTAGTCATACTAGCAACCGCCTCAGTTGTGTCGCTTTAATCGTGATTTCGTGGACTGACTTTAGTCATACTAGCAACCGCCTCAGTTGTGTCGCTTTAATCGTGATTTCGTGGACTGACTTTAGTCATACTACCAACCGTCTCTGTTATGTCGCTTTAACCGTGATTTCGTGGACTGACTTTAGCCATACCAGCAACCGCCTCTGTTGTGTCGCTTTAATCTTGATTTCGTGGACTGACTTTAGTCATACTACCAACCGCCTCTGTTGTGTCGCTTTAATCGTGATTTCGTGGACTGACTTTCGTGATTCTAGCAACCGCCTCTGTTGTGTCGCTTTAATCGTGATTTCGTGGACTGACTTTCGTGATTCTAGCAACCGCCTCTGCCGCGTCTCTTTAATCGTGATGCCGTGCATTCATTCGGTTCCTCTTGATCACGAGACAAGAAAATTCTCTAACTTCCGGACAACCTAACCATGACCTTTGGGTGAAAATAAAGAAGCCGTTCTCCTAGCATGGACTTCGGAAACTCCTGGTTGATTTACCAAGGCCGAGAGTACTGGAGTCACGGGAAGGAAAGTCGACAGTCAATTTTGGTCATGTGGAGACATGTCTGGAGACACACTTGTCAATCTCTTGAGAGCACTCACGTAAACTTTCTCACGGTTTCGGTAAGTATCTTATCTGCTCTAGCAGCAACTCTCTTTACGCTGCTACTGCTAAAATAATATCAGTAAAGAGGTCGACAGAAGGCAATAAAAGTAATAATTACGAAAACCAGAATCGTTGGAAGATAGAAATCTAGATAAATAAATAATTGATAAGCAGGTGAAGAAAGGATAGATAACTAGGTCAATAAAGGATACATAACCATGTAAATGATGGAGAGATGATCAGGTAAATAAAGGAAAGAAATCCAGGTAAATAAAGGATAGATAACCAGGTAAACAAGGGATATATAACCAGATAAAGAAAGGATAGATAAGCAGGTAAACAAAGGCTAGATAACAAGGTCAATAAAGGATAGATAACCATATATATAAAGGCCAGATAACCAGATAAATAAAGGATAGATAACCAGATAAATAAATTTATAGACAGATGGAGAGATAAGGCTATTCGACAGGACGATAGATGGTAGCTCAATAAATAAGTCAATAAGAACAGATAGACTGGTTTATGTAGTGACTGTAAATTATATCTATAAAGAGATAGAGAGAGATATGAACACAAGAGATGGATACAGTTGAAACCGCGCATGTTAAGATATTTGTTATAGAGGGAAGACATTCATAGAGAAGAGAGGAAAAAATTGACAAACGAGTAAAAAAGACTAAACTGTCCACTTTCGGTGTTTAGTCTTACCTTTAGCTCAACATTCTGATTGACACCGATGTTGTTGGGTTTCAAGTCCTGGAAATAGATGGAAAAGTTGTTTAAACCTAGTAATCAAAAATCAGCAAAAAAGCAAAAGAGTTCTTTTAAATAAAGAGAAAGAAACATGGGCACCGACAATAAACATCTCAAACCTTCAACTTGGAAAGGTAAAAGCAAGGATGTTTTGGTTCTTCTAACGAAAGACGAAGGCGATAACTTCTCATCATCTTCATCCTCCTCTTCCTTCTCCTCCTTCATCGTGAAAAAACCTACATAATGAAAGGTAAAACATAAGAAAGCAAGAGAAAACAGTTGCGAAGGCTGTAAACATGACTACTTACCCTGTGGATAATGTCAGCTGAATGTAGGTACTGCAACAGAAATGGAAAAAAAAAAGGTAAGACGTATGATATTGTAGGAGCCTCCAATATGAACACATACTCGTATTATTGGGTACATTTTAAACATTATCAACTCCTCTCTCTCTCTCTCTCTCTCTCTCTCTCTCTCTCTCTCTCTCTCTCTCTCTCTCTCTCTCACACACACACACACACACACACACTCTCTCTCTCTTTCTCTCAATCTATTTATCTACCTCCCTCTCTCTACCTCTCCCAGTCTATTTGCCTCTCTTTCCCTCACTCTCTCTCTCTCCCTCTCTATCTATCTATCTACCTCCCTCTCTCTACCTCTCCATCTTTCCGATAGTCTATTTGCCTCTTTCTCTTTCTCTCTCTCTCTCTCTCTCTCTCTCTCTCTCTCTCTCTCTCTCTCTCTCTCTCTCTCTCTCTCTCTCTCTCTCTCTCTCTCTCTCTCTCTCTCTCTAGTTGCTGGCAGGGCTGGTGCTGCCCTCACTGACCTTGAGAGCCCTGAGAATCTGATAGAGGAGGAACTTGATGTGCTCGTCCTGGAGCGTCTGACACTTGAGTACGTCGTGCAGGTCTGTGTCGAGCAGGGGCGTCACCAGGTACCTGCATTGTGTAAGTATGGGAGGGAGGGGGGGGGGGAAAGCTTTCATGGCATAATCCAGGTACATGATAGGGAATTTTGCTGTTGCTGCTGCTGCTGATGATGATGATTATTATATTGATGATGAGGCTCATTATGTTGATGATGATAATTATGATGATTTTGATGACGATAATGATGATGATCATCATCATGATCATGAGGAAGATGAGGATGATGATGACAATGATGATGATGATGATGATGGTTGTGGTGATAATAATAATAACGATGAAATTGACGATGATGATGATGATGATGATGATGATGATGATGATGATGATGATGATGATGATGATGATGATTATGATGATGATGAAATAATTACTTCTAAAGAAGCAAACTTACACGTCTCTGAAGTCAGCCAGTGATTTGTTGGGCGTGAATATGTCCAGCAGGTCGATGAGCTGAGGAGAGAGGGAAGCGCGCCAGTTAATTAGTGAGGCTGAGTTTATTCAATGACTGCTAATTGCTCTGACGTCAAAGAAATAGAAGACATATATAGAGGATGGCATACATCCAGAGAGAAAAAAGGGAGATAGATAGAGAAAGTGGAAAGAGAGAGAGAGAGAGACAGAGACAGACAGACAGACAGACGGAAAGACAGACAGACAAAGACAGAGCCAGAGACACAATAAGTTGAGTGAAACTTCTATTTTGACGATCAAAAAATTTATGATATGAAATAAAAGCTTTGTTTTCCATAGCATTTTGTCTTCCTTTCTTTGACCTCGCACCTCATTAAAACATGTTGTTATACCTGACAACCCATCTTCCCCTCGCACCTTTATAAGTTGCTATACCTGACAACCCACCTTTCTATTCATCTTTATATGTTACAATAACTGACAACCCACCTTTCCCTCACACTTTTATAAATTATGTAGCAATAAAAGACAAACTACCTTTCCCTGGCATTTTAATAAGTTGCTATAACGTTACCTGACAAACTACCTTTCCCTTGCACTTTAATACGTTGCTATACCTGACAACCCACCTTTTCCATGCATGTTGCTATACCTGGTTACCCACCCACCTTATCCACGCATCATTAAGTGTTGCTATACCTGGGCCAGCAACTGTTTTACTATAAAAATTCCAAAACCCTAAGATCGACCAATACAAGCCACGCATTTCCCTTTCTTCAGGCAATATGATCGAACAAGGGACAGCCACTCACATTCTCGTGGCAGAAGTGGGACAACATTCGGATCTCCCTGTAGGCGCGCTTGGCAAAGATCTCCGACTGGAACGGTCGATGAAGTTTCTTTATCGCTACCCGCGTTCCGGTCTCTGTGTCGTCTGCGGAACTGGCGGGAAAAGTGTTCAGTAGAGATAGTCATGTTATGAAAACTCCTGACAACAGGGGCGGTGTCAATGTTAGTGTTTAGTAGAGATAGTCATGTTATGTAAACTCCTGACAACAGGGGCAGTGTCAATGTTAGTGTTTAGTAGAGATAGTCATGTTATGTAAACTCCTGACAACAGGGGCGGTGTCAATGTTAGTGTTTAGTAGAGATAGTCATGTTATGTAAACTCCTGACAACAGGGGCAGTGTCAATGTTAGTGTTTAGTAGAGATAGTCATGTTATGAAAACTCCTGACAACAGGGGCAGTGTCGATGTTAGTGTTTAGTACAGATAATCATGTTATGTAAACTCCTGACAACAGGGGCAGTGTCAATGTTAGTGTTCAGTAGAGATAGTCATGTTATGTAAACTCCTGACAAAAGGGGCAGTGTCAATGTTAGTGTTCAGTAGAGATAGTCATGTTATGTAAACCGACAAAAGGGGCAGTGTCAATGTTAGTGTTCAGCAGAGATAGTCATGTTATGTAAACTCCTGACAAAAGGGGCAGTACCAATGTTAGTGTTCAGCAGAGATAGTCATGTTATGTAAACTCCTGACAAAAGGGGCAGTACCAATGTTAGTGTTTAGTACAGATAATCATGTTATCCTAACTCCTGACAAAAGGGGCAGTACCAATGTTAGTGTTTAGTACAGATAATCATGTTATCCTAACTCCTGACAAAAGGGGCAGTACCAATGTTAGTGTTTAGTACAGATAATCATGTTATC
>JAWDGP010003761.1:152500-162028 GCA_033675545.1 Elysia crispata
ACATGCTATCCTCAAAAAGTCGATAATCATCTCTTTAGCTTTAGTTCCAATTAGTGCAAGAGAGTTTTGTTCTTATCATCCACCAAAAGTGTTTCTACCTTGTACACAGAACCGCTCACATGGTCGAAGGAAGCAAATAATACCAAATCTGATGGTCGAGCATCGGTGTGCTGTGGTTGTGAAGATAGACAAGGGGAAAAAACAGTTCCTTGGGATGCGCCTGTAGTCGCCATAATAAACACTGAGCTAGCGGAATGGTTATTTGGTTCTAACTGTTGTTGTCGGAAGTCCAGGCGGTCGAGTGGCCACTGTCCACAAAACAGAGGATGGATAAATTATAGTAAGACGCCAGCCTGTAGTGAAGCATGTTGTATGAAGTTTAACGCGACAGAAAAAATCAAAAGATTTTGAGCGTTCGAAAAATCCAGATTTGTTTTTTTTATTTCACTCACGTGTTTGTAGATACTGATCATGACGTTCAGGGTGGCCTTGTTTACAAAGACGTCGCTAGGGATTCGATCGGCACACTTGAATGGATTTCTAAATTTAGTTCCAGGGAATTATTATAAATATTTATATATTGTTTACACCATGAAATGTTTTTACTTTGTTTAGCTCATTAGCATATAGTTAAAAGTATGGAATTTCGTTGATTTTTATACACTCTCTCTCTCTCTCTCTCTCTCTCTCTCTCTCTCTCTCTCTCTCTCTCTCTCTCTCTCTCTCTCTCTCTCTCTCTTTCTCTCTCTCTCTCTCACTCTGTGTATGTGTGTTAGTCTATCTATCTATCCGTCAATTTTTCTCTCTATCTCTGTCATTCTCTCAGAGGGATACAGAAACAGAGAGAGAGAAGAGAGAGGCACAGAGTGATAGGGAGGAAGAGAGAGAGAGAAAGGGGGGAGAGAGAAAGAGAGAGAGAGAGAGAGTCAAAAACTAATCCTTGAGACAGCAACTTCTCTCTCGAGATTCATCCATCCGACTCAGAGACTAAGCTATGTTGGTTCATGGTGCAGGTCACAATTTCCAGGCCTCAGTCGTATCTTCAATGTAATTTTTTGTAATGAAGATGATGGTTCAGGCCACGTTCTCCACGCATAAATCTTATCTTCAATATAATTTTTTGTTATGAAGCTGATGGTCTCCAGGCCTGGATATTGTCTTAAAAATTTGTTAATGAAGCTGATGTCAGGAAATCCTAGTAGAACCTGTCTGTTGCCCTGCAAGACGCGCCAAATCGCCTTTTATTTCAGACTGCGTTTCGCGGATTTCTGCATTCTCCAGGGTCGTGACCTCATTCTCTGGCCCGTCTTTAAGTGGGCCATTGTCGACTTGTAATCAGGTTAGGAGGTTGTGGTCATTATAATTCCTCTTTTTTTTTTTTTTTTTTTTTGTCAACTCCTTAACTAAGAATCTCTAATGCTTCAGATCAAACCTTTTCGATTTCTCTCTCTCTCACTCTCTCTCTCTCTCTCTCTCTCTCTCTCTCTCTCTCTCTCTCTCTCTCTCTCACTCTCTCTCTCTCTCTCTCTCTCTCTCTCTATATATATATATATATATATTTCTCCCTTCTCTATTTTTTTATCTTCATTTTTCACTTATTTCTCTTTTCATTTCTCTTTGCCTTTCTTCCTCTCCTAAGCTTTTGCTTCCTATTTCCTCTTTTATCATTCTCGTTCTCTTTTTATCTGTCTTCAACTCTCTTTCTATCTTTCTATCTGACTTCACCTCTCTCCACGTTCCATTCTCTTTCACTCCCTCCCCCTCTCTTTCTTTGCTTTCCTTTCATCCGCGTGCCAACGCTAACTTTATTTTTGCGCCTGTCAATATTTTTCTTGATCTACTGACGTAACAGATCAGGACTTTATGAGCAAAGACATAAAAAATACCTACGTGGGTTGTTTTATGACTCAGGCGCAATTAACACAATTTGCTGCGACATAAAACAAAATTTACAAAAGATCAACGTACAAATTCATGACGGAAACAATCGTAATCCGCCGGAAATCATCGAAGCTATGCCACAATCATCGTCTTCAGTCGGCCCTGGAAATCTCGCCTACATCAAGAACTTCGCTAAAGCAATACATGCAAATTAAGGCTTTGATCAGTTACAAACTTTTGCTTTCTTCACAGACACCTCGCATTGATTCTAGTGAAACAGATAGGCGGGAATCCGAGAAGGGTGGACTAGTACCCAGTATGATGTTCTTATGACACATAGAGATAGGGGCGAAGATACCGGGAGGTATGGACTAGTACCCGGTATGATGTTCTAATGACACATAGAGGCGAAGATACCGAGAGGGATGGACTAGTACCCGGTATGATGTTCTAATGACACATAGAGGCGAAGATACCGAGAGGGATGGACTAGTACCCGGTATGATGTTCTAATGACACATAGAGGCGAAGATACCGGGAGGTATGGACTAGTACCCAGTATGATGTTCTAATGACACAGAGAGGCGAAGATACCGAGAGGGATGGACTAGTACCCAGTATGATGTTCTAATGACACATAGAGGCGGGAATCAGAGAGGTGTGGACTCGTACCCAGTACGATGTTCTTATGACACATAGAGGCAAAGATACGGAGAAGGGTGGGGTAGTACCCAGTATGATGTTCTAATGACACATAGAGGCAAAGATACGGAGAAGGGTGGGGTAGTACCCAGTATGATGTTCTAATGACACATAGAGATAGAGGCGAAGATACCGGGAGGCATGGACTAGTACCCAGTATGATGTTCTAATGACACATAGAGGCGAAGATATCGAGAGGGATGGACTAGTACCCAGTATGATGTTCTAATGACACATAGAGGCGAAGATATCGAGAGGGATGGACTAGTACCCAGTATGATGTTCTTATGACACATAGAGATAGGGGCGAAGATACCGAGAGGGATGGACTAGTACCCAGTATGATGTTCTAATGACACATAGAGGCGAAGATATCGAGAGGGATGGACTAGTACCCAGTATGATGTTCTAATGACACATAGAGGCGAAGATATCGAGAGGGATGGACTAGTACCCAGTATGATGTTCTAATGATACATAGAGGCGAAGATATCGAGAGGGATGGACTAGTACCCAGTATGATGTTCTAATGACACAGAGAGGCGGGAATCAGAGAGGTGTGGACTCGTACCCAGTATGATGTTCTTATGACACATAGAGGCAAAGATACCGAGAAGGATGGTCTAGTACCCAGTATGATTTTCTAATGACACAGAGAGGCGAAGATACCGAGAGGGATGGACTAGTACCCAGTATGATGTTCTAATGACACAGAGAGGCGAAGATACCGAGAGGGATGGACTAGTACCCAGTATGATGTTCTAATGATACATAAAGGCAAAGATACCGAGAGGGATGGACTAGTACCCAGTATGATGTTCTAATGATACATAAAGGCAAAGATACCGAGAGGGATGGACTAGTACCCAGTATGATGTTCTAATGATACATAAAGGCAAAGATACCGAGAGGGATGGACTAGTACCCAGTATGATGTTCTAATGATACATAAAGGCAAAGATACCGAGAGGGATGGACTAGTACCCAGTATGATGTTCTAATGATACATAAAGGCAAAGATACCGAGAGGGATGGACTAGTACCCAGTATGATGTTCTAATGATACATAAAGGCAAAGATACCGAGAGGGATGGACTAGTACCCAGTATGATGTTCTAATGATACATAAAGGCAAAGATACCGAGAGGGATGGACTAGTACCCAGTATGATGTTCTAATGATACATAAAGGCAAAGATACCGAGAGGGATGGACTAGTACCCAGTATGATGTTCTAATGATACATAAAGGCAAAGATACCGAGAGGGATGGACTAGCACCCAGTATGATGTTCTAATGATACATAAAGGCAAAGATACCGAGAGGGATGGAGTATATTGTTCTACAGACACACAGAAGCAAAAAGGATAGACTCGTACCGAGTATATTGTTCTAGAGACACACAGAAGCAAAAAGGATAGACTCGTACCGAGTATATTGTTCTAGAGACACACAGAAGCAAAAAGGATAGACTCGTACCGAGTATATTGTTCTAGAGACACACAGAAGCAATTAGGATAGACTCGTACCGAGTATATTGTTCTAGAGACACACAGAAGCAAAAAGGATAGACTCGTACCGAGTATATTGTTCTAGAGACACACAGAAGCAAAAAGGATAGACTCGTACCGAGTATATTGTTCTAGAGACACACAGAAGCAAAAAGGATAGACTCGTACCGAGTACATTGTTCTAGAGACACACAGAAGCAAAAAGAATAGACTCCCACCCAGTATGATGTTTAAATGACACGCAGAGGCGATACAGAAAAGGGGAGCGTTTATTTTAGTCACGGCAAAAATTTAAGGACAAACGCTTATGCCTATACTTTCCTTTCAGATTACAAAAAATATCTTCTTATTTCCAAGCAATTGTGAATTTCTCTCTTCTAAGTGGTTTAAATTCCTCTAACATTTTTTTTTCATTCTTATAATACGAGTGAGTGTTGAACCCTCCAATTTCTAGTGTGATTTAGTTCGGGTAATGGTATCTCACATTACCAAGAATGAGAGAAAAACCTTGCTATTGACCAAAACGGCTACCGGTTGCTGAATCTGGACTAGCTCTTCTAAAAAAAGACTTTACGTCACTATCATACCATTACAGTCATGGTGATGCAAAAGAACAATCAAACTAGTGTGAGCAAGTCAAGAGCTTCTATCCGTGAGGACGTGAGTGGTCCCTCTTCAGAGAGGCTTCGTGACTCACAGTAACACCCAGCACACGTAATACTCTCTCAATAAAAAAAAAATTAAGAGAACATACTAAGTAGTACATGTAACAGCATTTCTAGACATTTTTCCACAGCGTGTGAAATGAGCTGCAGCCAGTGTGAGGTGGTCAGTGCTGCTATAAACATCGCTCTCCTGATACACTTGTGGGTGGTTCCAGTAGTAGTAGTAGTAGTAGTAGTAGTAGTAGTAGTAGTAGTAGTAGTAGTAGTAGTAGTAGTAGTAGTAGTAGTAGTAGTAGCAGTGCAGCAGTAGCAGCATTAGAAGCAGCAGTAGTAAAAGCAGCAACAGATGTAGTAGCATTAGTAGTAGCAGTAGTAGTAGCAACAGCAGCAGCAGCAGCAGTAGTAGTAGTAGTAGTAGTAGTAGTAGTAGTAGTAGTAGTAGTAGTAGTAGTAGTAGTAGTAGTAGTAGTAGTAGTAGTAGTAGTAGTAATTGTGGTGGTGGTGGTGTTTAAAGCAGCGGTAGCAGGAGCCCTATTGACGACCATTACTCATCAGTTCTCCGCCTGCATCTTGCCAGAGTCTCGTGTGTAGAGAAAAGAGACAAAATCGTGACAAGAGCCGTTGGCATCGACACGGTAATGGACAGGTCACACCTACCGGCTCAGTTACACACACTCACGGAACTTCCACACGGCTAGCAGGTTGATCAAGTGCCGTGGCAGTTTCTCCTAGTCATGAGGTCACGTACTTGAGCCAGCCCGCGTCCTGTTTGACGAAGCATCCGATAAACATCAGATGTGGGCGAAGAGCCGTACAGCACGGGATTGATTGACTCAAAGCTCACCCAAGCCTCGTCAATGCTGACGGTGCGAAACTTTTTCCGGATATTCTGTCAGATATCCTGTTTAGCACTCACAAACATGAGCTTCCCTTTGTAAACTTAAGACTGAACTTTTCATTTCCGCCTCTTTCGTTAATTAATAAAATCTGAAATCAGTGTGTTGTAGACGGGCTATAAAAAAGCAACAATCGCGCGAGAAAGATAAGTGATTAAACTGATTCTGCGATAGCCGGAAATCAAAACCCACTCACAAGTAACTCGATTACATTCTGATCTTGGTTTCCGGGAAGAGCTTCTATTATCTCTGAGCAGCTCAGCACAGCTGTGTTACACTGCGTCCGTTCAGGGCAAAAACTTGCCATAATTATTATTATTATTGTTATTATTATTATTATTATTATTATTATTATTATTATTATTATTATTATTATTATTGCTATTATTATCATTATTATTGTTATTATTATAATTATCATTATTATTATTATTATTATTATTATTATTGTTGTTGTTGTTGTTGTTGTTGTTGTTGTTGTTGTTGTTGTTGTTGTTGTGTTGATGTTTTTATCCTAATTGTTGCTGTTGCTATTATTATTATTATTATTTTTAATTTTTTTAAATTGTTGTTTTTCTTGTTGCTTTTGTTGTTGTTGATGGTATTTTTGTTATAAGGAGTAGTAGTAACAGCAACAACAGCAGCAGCAGCAGTAGTAGTAGTAGTAGTAGTAGTAGTAGTAGTAGTAGTAGTAGTAGTAGTAGTAGTAGTAGTAGTAGTACAGTCAATTACATTGAATGTCGCAGTGGAGCTTTGTGAATAGTTGTGAAGCACCGTAAAAAAAAAAAAAAATAGGTAGAGTGCAGCTCCGAAATGTACAAAACAATACAAGAAATTGTTTTTGTTTTCTCTGTGACTCTTTTCTGTACGTATTTATATTTTTTTCCGGTGTATACTTCCATATTATTTATTTTATTTCTTGAGGGGGGAACCTTTTTCATATTATATACAATCATATTGTTTTTATTTTTTTCCCCATAGTTTGTACTTTAAATTTATATATGTGAATATCCTAGTTTGATTTGCTGTTCTTGTTTTTGTGCCTGACGAAGGTGTAAAGCCGAAAGCTCAGGTGTTTTGTTCATTTTGGAGTTGCACTCTACCTATTTTTATTATTTTTTTTTTTATGATGCTTCACAACTAGCAGTAGTAGTAGAAGTAGTAGTAGTAGTGGTAGTAGTAGTAGTAGTAGTAGTAGTAGTAGTAGTAGTAGTAGTAGTAGTAGTAGTAGTAGTAGTAGTAGTAGTAGTAGTAGTAGTAGTAGAAGCAGTAGCAGTTTTAGTAGTTGTGGTGGTGGTGGTGGTGGTTGCAGTAGTACCGATAGTGAAAATAATATATCTAAACATTAGAGTATAAGAATTCATTTTTTACTGAATGACGATTTGTTCAAAATACATTTGAATTTTGAAGCAACGCTTAGACCAAATTAAATTTGGAAAGATTAGGGTTTATAACGTTAACTGTATCAGGGTGATGTAGAGGGAGAATCGTTGCTTTGTATACCAGTCGCTGTGTATTTAGCCCAGTTTGTACCTGATAACGTTACATTCAAAGAAAAGACAGGTGTTGGGACTTACCAGACCTGGCCGTAGGCTCCCCCGCCTATCAGGGTCAGATGTTTATAGCGGACTGGAACGTCCCATGATGTGGCCATCAACTCGGTGTGGTAAAACCCAGGCTTCAGGTCACGACCTAAGATTTTTCTCAGCATCTTGGTGATTCAATGGTGTCCACCTATCACCACATTCACAACTTTAATTCTGTTTCACTGTGAAGTTCTCCACACAAAATTTAGTTGCCTCACACTGAGAATAAAACTTTTAAAGATAAGATTCTAGATCTATCAAAAGCCAAAAAGGACTAAAATTTTCAAGATCTAGTCTAGTACCTAGATTTTTTAGATTGAAAAAATCCTGATCTGTCTTGGCCAATCTCTAACTTCACGCTCTTTTTTTTTTTCTTTTTTCGTATCAAATATTTTTCATCCTAGTAATGCTCTTGCACAAAGTTTACTTCAAATTAGAAATTAAACTTTTAAGATCTAGATTTGGTTCTAACTTTCTACAACTTGGGTTGAAAGTACAAATAACGTCAAGTGTCTTGCTACACCGTCTTGGGCTACACTTCGATCAAATGTGGACAATGACTGTCAAGTTAGTCCTGGTAATAGTTGATCCACGCAACGTCACAACTGATGGGTACGTGACTGGCTCCCAGTTTAAACTCTCACTGTCACACTGCTCTTCGCTCTTCGTTTGCGTCTCGCGACAGTTCGTGACATAAGAACAGAGCTAGAGGGCTAGCCGAGGCGAAGCCACTTGAGTGAGGCGAAGCATCACCAGATCTGGTTCTGCTGACAGCTCTAGCGGAGAAACCCACTGTTTTCACCCCTCTTCCTCGCTTTGCTGATCCACATACCATAAGGTTATTCTGAGTCTTCTGCTGTTCCCACATGACGTCAGCGTATGGCACCCCCACTTTGACCCAATTAGACAGCAAGCCTGCTGATTGGTTGAGTTATCAGCTATGTAGACCTACAGGAGGGGATTGCCCGAGTCGTATTTCGCAGATCCATGATGAGGAAAATTTTCCCATGAAATATGAATGTATCAGGTACTATGTGTTTAAATAGACGTAAAGGAAAGAACACGTCCTGCCGTAAAGATTGCAAAATTTTATTGCACGATTTATTGTGTTGTTAATCTGCCTTTTCATAGCAGTGTTGGTAACAGCAGAGACGAAAAAAAAAAAAAAACCAACTAAAACATAAAGCATGTAGATGGGAAAAAGGATGAAAAAGAAACAAGAAAGAGAATGAGACAGATAAATGCATGTGACTCATTCTCAAAAGGTGCCCTTTCATATGACAGTGCTAGTGGCAAAGATAGATATGTGTGTGTGTGTGTGTTTGTGCATGTACGTATACAGAGAAACGGACAAGCTGAGAGACACAGACACACAGATAGACGGACAGAGATTAAAGACAGGTACAAAGATTGATACATGTAGACAGACAGATAGAGTTACAGACAGGCTGCTAGCAATCACTCAGATACAACATGCTTTCCAGTAAATGGTTTCATTTCTGCACAGCTCGTTGTATGTCGAGACTTAAATTGCTTCATCTGGTTCAAAAGCATCCATCTTCATTTCGGTAGGCGACTTTTTTTTTTAAGAAGGAAAGAAGGGGAAAAAAATTGAAATTCTTACCCAGTTTGCGTGCTAATTCTTTCTTTCTTTCGTTCGTTACTTCACATTAGGATGATTGTGGAATCAGTCATTTTGTTTCTCAAGATCCAATTTAAATATTTCTTGAGATTTGTGGTACCAAGCTCATTTGAGGTTTTTGCAATGGCAATTTTTATTTCTAGGATTGTAATTATTGCAGTGATTATTCATTAAGACTTGTCTAAAAAACGTTAGCTATCATAAGGAGATTTATGGCATGTACAGCATTATTGTCCGTTTTCACAATTTGGATTGTCAACCAAACACAAGGATGGTGATATGTCTATTACAGCCTGTCTTTACAATCCTAACTATCGTTATAATTATGTTATTATGCCTGTATTTTAGTGTATGTTTACAGTTCATATTTAGTTTCGGAACGTTGTGAGCCAATCCGTGTCTAAAGGTCGTGAACTGAACCACGTCTCAAGGTTGTGAACTGAACCCTGTCTTAAGGTTGTGAGCTGAACCCTGTCTCAAGGTTGTGAGCTGAACCCTGTATTAAGGTTGTGAGCTGAACCGTGTCTCAAGGTTGTGGGCTGAACCGTGTCTCAAAGTTGTGAGCTGAACCGTGTCTCAAGGTTGTGAGCTGAACCGTGTCTCAAGGTTGTGGGCTGAACCGTGTCTCAAGGTTGTGAGCTAAACC